>JAJMBT010000027.1:0-225814 GCA_030565385.1 Kodamaea neixiangensis
GAAGTTGGAACGGCTGTTACCGTAGCCGTTTCCGCCGCCGGACGAGTAGGAGTTACCCCAGTTGCTTCCGCCGCTGGAGGAGCCGCCAAAGCCGCCGCCACCAGATCTTCTAAAGTCCTTGATTGGGCCTCTTCCGCCACGCGAGCCACCGGCTCCGCCGCGCATTGACTTGCCACCAAAGGAAGACTCTCTGGCAATTCTCTGCAAGAAGTCTGGAACCTCTTGGTTGGCCTCCAGCAACAAGTCAATCATGCCCTTGGCGATGTTCTTGTTGTTTCTGTTGAAAAAGGCAGTGGCAACACCAACGTTACCAGCACGGCCGGTTCTACCAATTCTGTGCACGTAGTCGTCAATGTCGGTTGGCAAGTCAAAGTTGACAACGTGAGCGACGTTAGGGATATCCAAACCTCTGGCAGCAACGGCGGTGGCCACCAAGATAGGGGCGGAGCCCGACTTGAAGGCGGCCAAGGCCTTTTCTCTTTCGTACTGCGATCTGTCACCGTGGATCGAGGTGGCAGGGAAGTTCTGGTCGTAAAGGAAGTCGGCCAAGTTGTCGGCCATTCTCTTCGTTTCGGTGAAGATGATGGTCAAGCCGTGGTCGCCGGCAGTCAACAAGTCCAAAAGAACGGACTTCTTCTCTTCTTCTTCGACATGCAAGATTTTCTGGGTGATGTTCTCTGAGGTGGAACCGACTCTACCGACGGACAAGAAGATGTAGTCCTTCAAGAAGTCGCGAGCCAAGTGCTGGATGTCTCTTGGGAAGGTGGCCGAGAACATGAGTGTCTGTCTGTCCTTCACGTCTGGCATGTCACATTCCTGGACAATGTGTCTGATTTGTGGTTCGAAACCCATATCCAACATTCTGTCGGCTTCGTCCAAAACCAAGTACTTGATGTTGGCGAGCGAGACTCTGCCTCTCTCCAACAAGTCCTTAAGACGACCTGGGGTGGCGACCAAGAGGTCACAGCCCTTGTCCAAGTTTCTCATTTGCTGGCCAATGTCGGCACCTCCGTACACGACGCATGGTTGGACCCATGATCTGTAGGCAAACTTCTTGGCTTCTTCGAAGATTTGGGACACCAACTCTCTGGTTGGGGCCATCACGAGCGCGGTAGGGTACACCTTGTGCGAGCTGAAGGCGCCAGCCAGCTCGGGAATAGGGGCTGGGCCATTCATATAACTCTCCGACAACACTGGGAAGAGGAACCCACCAGTCTTACCGGAACCGGTCTGGGCACAAGCCATCAAGTCTCTGCCGCCTGCAACAATAGGCACAGAGTACTTCTGGACTGGGGTTGGCTTGGTGAATCTCGAAAGAGTCACATTCTCAACCAACAATGGGTCCAAAGGAGGAGCAGTGAAGCTGGTGATTGGTTCAGGGACACCCTCACCAGAGGCTTCGACTGGGATGTCGTCGTAGTTGTCAAAGTTGATACCGGAGGACTGGAAGGACGAGTCCTCGGCGGTGCCAAACAACTCCAACTCCATTCTGGTGTCGCGCTCGCTGGGCTCGTGCTTGCCGTCCACCCATCTGCCGACACCGGGTCTTTTGTACGAGTTTCTGTCGAAACCACGGCCGCCACGACCGCCACGAGAGTAGCCGCCGCCATTCGAGAAGCCACCGCCACGGCCTCCGAATCCGCCGCCGTTGGAGCCGCCGAACCCACCGCTGGATCCACCGAACCCACCACGGCCACGGCCGCCGTTGCTGTTGGAGCCGCCAAATCCACCACGGCCTCCACCAAACCCACTACCGTTCCTTCTCGAGGGAGGAACGTACTTCTTGGGCTGGCCGCCCTCGCCGCCAGCGCCACCGTTCTTGCTTTCCGACACGGAAAGGTTGTTCATCTGTTGAGCTAAATCAGTCATGATTGTATATCGTTACCTCAAAAATGTATCTATGGTGATATGTTAACAAATATCTTGGGAAGAAACAGATGTATTATACTAATGTCAAAGGCAAATTATTCAAAGCGAAGGGGCTCTCTGGGCATTTCTTTTTTTGGGTTTTTTGCTAAGAGAAAAATTTTCGCCTCCTTGCCGCAGTACTAATTCTGATCAGGCCGTGATGAGAAGAAGAGGAAGAAGAAAAAAAAACTTTTGGTGCGTGCACGCCGCTGCTCAGCTTTGGTTTGTGTTTGATGACGCGTTGTTACTACGTGGTTGGTGATTGCTAGTCATGGTGTGTGGTGGGTAGACGATCGAGGGTGTGGGTGGCAGAAGTTGGGGGAGGAGTGTGAGGGAGGTGTGAGAAGAAGTGAGGAAAGTGTAAACTGGGTGATCAGAAGATAGAGAAGGTTGTAGAGAAGAAGAGAAGAAGAGAAGAAGAGAAGAAGTGTAGAAGCTACAAGATAGCATGCAGAAGGTATAACTCATAATACCAAGGCGATAGGCCGAATGGTTGGGAGATAGATAAAGATAGCACTTTTGGACAGATCAGGGTTGCCAATAGGAAGGACCGGTTGTGGAATGGGAGCCTGTCTAGAGGTTCTGTGTAATAATTAGCGTTTGTGATTTGCACCCATGAATAGCTTTGTTGGGTATGGTTTGTAGAGGATGGATGGGTGGATGTGGTGGGTTGGGAAGAAAAGAGATGTGCAGTGATGGAGCTAGAGGCGGTGTTTGTGAGAGTGACGAGAATTCGAATTGAAGTAATAATGGTATTGTGTAGATGTGATGACAGACAACTGGCGGAGTAGTGTGAGGTGGTTGCGAATTTAATGTGCTTGTAAAATGCATGTTACCAGTGCAGCTGCAAGATTTAGACAGAAAAGTTTAATTTAGCAGGGTTGGGTGTGATTCGAGGTTGGACGTGATTAGAGAATGGAGTGATTGGAGGTGGTTAGAGATTGGAGAGATTGGAGGTGATTAGAGATGATTAGAGATTGGAGTGGATTCGTGGAAAGTGCGATGAATGCTGGATCATTCTCGATGTGTGCTACTATTGTCTGGGTGATGGAGGTGGCTGGTACTCTGTAGGATCATGTATTTTTGTGTGGACTAGACTGGTAGTGAGAGAATTACTGGTATGTTATTCTTGGGTTGTTAACACACTGTCATCTACATGAACGTGCAGTATACTTTATGTCTTCTGTGTTATTTCGTTATCTATTCTGTATGGCATTCTATTTGCTGTGCTGTATTTCTCTCCAGTGATTTAGTGCGCAGCTAAATTTTTGCTGCTGGAAATACTGAACATAGTGAGATAGTGTGCTTCATTTGCTGAACTTGATTACTGTACTGGCTAGGCGTACTGGAAATACTGTACAAGCACGCAATAGAATACTGTAGTAACAAGTCATGCATTTTTAACCGTACTAGAGGGTGTGTTTTGAATACTGTACCTCAATGCTGCACTTTGTCCACTGGAAATGAGCTGGAAATACTTAAAGGGAAAAATAATTGTAGACCATACCGATAGCATCTAGAAAGCTGAGAATGGAGAAGAAAAGGTAGAGGCAATAAAGGAAATTGGATAGTGGGAGAGGTAAATCAAAAGAAGACCACTGCTTTGTATTTTGTGCAGTTCGTTGGTAGATGTGTTTTCGACAGAGATGAGTCCAGAGGAAACAACATAGATCTTTTACATCATGCTAAAATTCATATATGGGACTCAGCTTTGAGTTGGAGTTCAGCTTCTGTTATCCCATAAATGCGACTTCAAAATTTTGCACCCAAATTTATTCTGTGATTACCAGTACGAAGAAAAAAGCAAGCACTAGCGATCATATTTGTAATTACGACCTTTTGGGGTGGGCTAATTATGTTCTTAAGGTTACTCTATTTCTGATTCTCCTTCTAAAGCTATCATAATTTCAAAGTGGAGACATCAAAATCACAGTCTTTTCCCCAGTATTCCCACCAATATTAGCACTAAGAATTATCCTATCCTCCGTAACCAATATTGAACCGTTTCTGAACCCATAGTTCTGACCAAACCCTAATAATTTGCCATAGCACAAACATCTTCTCCACTCAGAAGCTGGCCTACGCTTCATGATTAGATCCAGTTCCCCTCAGATGTTCCTCTCGCATCTTCCAAGTTTGGAAACCGGTCCAATAAACCTTTAAACGTGCAGATCCAAAATGAGTTACTCCAACAGGTATGTAACTGACATCTATTTCGTCAGGGTAAACTTGCAATTTTCTAGGGGAAGTCAAATCCTCAGGTATAAGGCCATAAAGATGTGTCTAGACATGCTTATTGTTACTTTAGATTTTGTCAAGATTCTTTAGCGAGTCCTCCTGCAGCAGATTATTTCAGCTAGAACCTGCGAGCTGCTGAACACATCCTCGCTTAGAAGTGTCACATCTTTCAATACCAACACGAACTAAAGTGTAAATATAATCCGAAGTATATCACACGATCTACCAGCGGTCTTCGAATCTTTCTTCACAATACCTTTAATAGCCATATTCAAACACTACCTTTTGATGCTATATTCTTCACCTGCATATAGATCCAGTATGTATTCAAAATTTCTACATACAAATTGTACTTCTAATGTCCCTTCTTTCCTACACTCTTCTCTTGGCTGTTCTTATCAGTTATTTGCATCTTCAGATCTCCACAAATTGGGTATTCCTGTAAAAAAATTAAATCAAAAACAGTCCACTTCTAACTTCCCCTCTCAACTTCACTACTTTCCTCTCTTGGCCACTTACTCACCCTCCATCACTATCAAAACTCAATTCTCTCATTCACTCGTTCACTTCTCTTCTAATACTCTATATACTCAATCCAGAATAATTACACAATATATCCCTTGCCGTATCTTAACAATTTCCTGACTTATGTTACACCAGATCATTAATCATCCTAACCCCACTTGGAGTTGCTAGAGCTCGTGGAATTAGTCGAGTTGGTCGAATTCTTCGACTCTAGTGGCGATGAGTTGAAATCCAGAATGTTCAGATCAAGTGCCGCCACAGATGGATACCGTGAGCTGCTTAAAGATCCTGTCGCTGACGTCGAGACCGAGTTCCCTGCATTCGTAGCAGACGTCGACACTGAGTTTATCGACGACACTCCGTTCCGTCCTTCCAATGAGATCCTCGCATTCGGATGTGCCCAGCAGGTACGATCCTCAAACGGTGTGTAAACATGGTTGTGCGAAGGGGGCGTCGCACAACCCTCGCCAGGCAACGGCAAGTACGGCATGTCGTCCTCTTGATTGAAATAGTTGAGATCAAACGCACCCATCTCAAGCCCCACATCTTCGTCCGATGGCGTCGAAGACGAAATCGTGTCGTTATCATAGTCATCCTCAATCGCAACATCATCATCCACTCCTCCTTGATCAACATCCTCTACATCAATATCAAACTGCTCCTCGTCATCCTCAAGCTGAAGAGAGTCCACACTAAGAGTGAACTGCTCCTGCAGCTTTTTGTTCTTGCCCTTCTTCTTGCGGTACCTCTTCTGGTTATCATCGCTGAGCAAACTGAACGGCTTCTGTGCTTCGCGCGCGTTCCAGTTCAAGTTACGGCTCACGCTATCAAAGTATTCTGTCTTGGACGAAATAACAGTGGGGAATGGGAATGGACTTGCTTGAATCGTAACATAATCTCCCTTGCTCAATTCCGTCCGCACTTTCCCATCGAATGACGCCCATGCAGTGGATCTGCTCGTGCTTGGCACCTTGACCTTCAAGAACATCCCGTCGGGAAGTAAAATAGGCCTGAAACTTAATGTGTGTGGGCAAATTGGAGTTACGCTAATGGCAGACACACTCGGGTGTACCAATGATCCTCCCGCAGACAATGAGTATGCTGTTGAACCAGTAGGAGTTGCAATGATAAGCCCATCTGCTTGCGCAACAGTAAGCAACGAACCATCTCCATACAACTCAAGATTCGTCACATATGGCAGAGGACCTCGGTCCACCACCAACTCGTTCAAAACCTGCTGCTCACACACCAACTTGCCGTCTTCCTTGTGCACCCTGCATGTGAACCTCATTCTCAAATATGCTTTCACCCCGGAGTCAATGACCGTGCGCATCCGTTCGCGAAACTGCTGGAACTTGAAGTTGGTCAAAAAGCCCAATGAACCCAACGCGAAGGACATCACGGGGGGCACTATCCGCTGGAATAAATTCGAAACATAAAGCACGGTCCCATCACCTCCCAACGTAACTACCAAATCAAACTTCTCTGGGTTCTTCAACGCAAATTTTCTGTCCCAGTACCGCAAGAGAGTCTTCGCCTTGGGAAAAGATTCTTTAATCTCCGGGGCATTGAACCTCTTCAGCTTTTGCAAGTTGCCGTCTACATACACAACAACGTCATTTCCTACTCTGGAAAACACCCATTCCACAACCTCTCTTGTCAAGTATATCAATGAGTTGTCGCGTGCTTTGGTAACAATCATTATGGCACGCACATCGAGCTGAATCGTGGCACGACTTAAATTCCTTGCAAGCATGCGGACCCCGTTGGCAGTTTCGGCCAACTCGGTGTGTGACTTAACCGGCCGGAGCTCGTCGTTGGGCAACTTCAACACTTTCGATGATCTTCTGCGCTGTGGTTGGTTGCTTCTGTCTTGTTGTGTTTGTGCGGGCGCCGGGAACGATGTAGCTGGGACATTGAGCTGATCGTCACCGTACAACTTGCTATGTATAAATGCTCTGTCACGGTTATTGGATGAATTGTGCAGTGCCATAGGAACATCAGTCATGGCAACGGAAGCCGAATTAGCTATATAGCTTCCGCCACTCATCATCTGAGTGCAGCCGGGAGTCAACGGTTGCGACTGGGTAGGCGTACTGGTGCCACTGCGAGAAGGTTTTCGTGACTTCTTCATCTCTGTCTGAAGGTTCAGCAACTGCGAAGTAAGCTGGCTAGCACTTATCTTCTGGCTCATGGGCTCTATGCTGTGGAAAGACGAATAAGGGTCTTCTCAACTTGAACTCTAAAAATCTCAATTTATGCGAATTTCGGATTTAAATCTGGGGATCTGATGTGTCAGAAGAGCGAGACATTAGTAATGGATCCAATGACGATGTATAGCAGTTCTAAGTTCTCGGTTATGATGTAGGATAGATCAGAATGGTGTAGCCGGACGTCTGTTCGTGGTGTGTATGTTTAATTGTATGTAGAAACGACGTTATCCGGTTATTAGTGTCTTACAAATGGCATAACAAGTGAAAAGATAGTGTTTCTTGGTTCGGTTTGGATTCGGTGTCAATAAAGTACCCCACCACGGCACCACGGTGCCACGGCACACGAACTTCATTAGCCCGCAAAAGCATTGTGGGGATAGTTGCAGAGAATACGATGGCAAAGCTACATTACTTCTGGAACGTTCTGTCTACGTCATAGACAATTGAGTAGAGGCGTTTGGGTTGAATTCCGGTGAGTATACATACAAAGTGTGAGTCTGAAGCCCATGTGAAGTAATTGTGAAGTAATTGTGAGGCAACTGTGAGGCAACTGTGAAGCAACTGTGAAGCGATTGTAAAACACATGAGGTGGATGTAGAACACATGTAGAGTATAGCTTTAATATTAGACTCATTACAAACACAAGCCCCCATCACTGATCTTTTACAGTATCTTTCAAATGGTAAATATTCGTCACCATTTCCATCTATGATGCTATTGATACTTCCTTGTCAGACACAATAATATACAAATCACGATCACTTCCTTTATCACTTCCTTTATCTGTTGGCCTGTCTAATTGCTGCGAAAAAGTTCAAACAATAAGATGCGTACTCGTCACTATGGTTACACCCGCATAGATTGTTATACGTTGGAAAGGGTCAAAAAATGCAATGAGAATAGGGGAAAATGTACACATGGGTACTACTTGACATTCTTAAGTGCTATTGTACTCGATTGTACTTTCTCTAATTGGTGTAACTTCATATTTGATTATTCTACTGTCCTACAGTTCTCGTATCCTGGCAGTACAATAACCATTAAATGTCTCATTAACAATAAGTGTCAGCTTAGTTCTCAGCATCGTTATTCTACTGATTTCATTGTTCGTGTTTATAATCTTTATAAATGTTCACTTATTCATCTATAAGCCTTTGTAAACTACGAATTGTATTTTTAGGTTGAAGAGTCTGTGATTCTACCGCATAGATGCCTCCCCAAAATTAACCAACATCGTAAATTTAAGAAATCCTATAAATTCTGCCTTTCAGTAGCCAAAAGTTGCGCCTACGGCTGCTCTGTCATCATCATCTCCATCTTAGCCAACTCTAAAGTCATACACTCAACTTGCATTCAACAAGCTCTGTCCTCCATCAATAAGAAAGATCAGTAGACGAAGCACGACTAAGCAAAAACCTGAGGAATCTTCGTGAATTCCAATCGCCTTCAATTCTGTGGAAATAGCTAAAATCATAAGGAATTAATAATGGTTGTTAACTGTAAGTAGAGTCTCCACTTGTCAAATTGTGGTTGGTTGTATAAGATTTGCAGACAGGGCTTTGGTCTTTTGGTATGCAAACACAGAAACCGTTAACAGGTTCGTAATTTTCGCCATCCCCCAGCACCTAACGGTCAACCAGTTCGTTTATTGATATAGAAGGTGTGGTGGCCGCTGTATCAATCGGGGAACTTAAGGTGACACTGTATCGTTCATTTCTTCCGCAAATCAGCTAGTAATTGTTTCTCATAGAAGGAATGAGTAGTTCATATGCTCTAGTAACTTCACTTTAAGGCACTAAGACTGAAGAGAAGTTTAGACTGCTCAGTCTTTTTCTCTTGCTTTGGTGATGGTATGAACCCTCTCTGAACCATTTCAAGATCAGTCGAATTAGATTTCCAATTACTAGTAGGTGATGTTTTTTCCAACATCATGGTTTAAAAGAACAACATTCAAACGAATGGCACGTCTATCCTTTGCTTTGATTCAACTCTTTCATTGGTGTTATGCTTATGCTGATATGCAGGATTTGCATCCATCGTATTCTCACTTCAAGATTTTGCACAACCTCCACAAGGTGGGAATCTGAAGGCGTAGCTGCTTGCAAAGCAAGGCAAACAGAATCAAATCACAAGCTGCGCTCATTTTAGCATGCGGGCTGTTCACCCTTGAATATTCTGGAAGAAATAAAATGATTTCTAGTACAAGAAAATACCAATTACATGGGCTGAGAAAATAAACTAACCTCGTATGAGAATTCACGGCTGATTTAGAAGTCTCCTTTATCTTCACCGCTGCTAATTTCTTCTTGTGGGGCAAATCATAATTCCGTTGGCGAAGATGGGGTGAATCTGTGATATGACTAATGCTTGAAGAGTTATGGAAGCAAAGGTAGCTCCGCCTTATGCGGTGCTTCAGCACTTAATTTAGCATGCGAGGCACCAGTGGCAAGTTTAATTTCCTCTGCATTCTCTTCTAACTGTCTAATATCTAACAGTCCGCACAGTATTTTTAGTATGCCCTGCGGCTAGATCGCATAGATAACAAATCAATACCCTCTGTTGCCTTTGAAATATTGAGCATAGCTCAGCTTTTAGTAATACTGGAAACACAATTTTGAGGTCTTTCACATGAATCACAGCAATGTAAGCTGTCTTGTAGTCGATGAACAACATATTTTGATACGAATTTTCGAGTGCATCCTAGTATGGAACTCCTGTAACGGATAATCCCCATCAACGAATCCAAAGCTCTAAGATCCAGAAGAATACAAGCTTTCAGCTGCATGAAGTTTGAGATTATTCATCTCAATCCACTTATCCGAAGCTATATTTCCTGTCTCCTAAAAGTAATATTTAATTCTGGGAGCACTCAATGGTCAAGAGATTAATCCATCGGCTCTGTACATGTAACAGAACTGGTTACGGAACGGATACGGTGCTACGTTGGTTTTCCGGTAAAATAATGGAAATGCAGTAAACATTGGTATGGCTGCAAAATTGCTTATTGTAGAATACACTTTGTAAATATATGCGGCCAAACTAGTCGGTCAACCTTTTGCTTGTCATTCCGCATGGTGAATCCACTCTAAACCTTCTTAGAGCCATTTGAGTCTAATACTCATCGGTGGACTGTACTTTGAGTCTGTATGATACTTATGATCTGCACTTCCATCCACTCTTCTTGTCCAACAAAGGCAACGAAGCACCCAAGCACCAACCCAACTCGTTGTTGTCAATGGTCTTTGCTGTCTTCAACTCTCTGTGCGATGGAATGTCGTAACCGGTGTGCAAGAGCGCGGTGATGAATGACAAGTCCAAACACCATTGTGGTTCGCCTTGCAACTCCTTGATGTGGTCGTCAAACAAAACCTCCTTCCACAATTCGTCTCCGTTACAAACCAACTTGGTCAACTCGTTCAACTCATCCACACTGAAGCTAGATGGGAATCCCAATGGGTTAGTTCTGTCGTAGAAGTAAGAGAAAATAAACATCTCAGAGGACTTCTTGAACGATTTGGTCAAAGATGGCTGGTGAACACCGTTGAATGAGCATGGCTTGTCAGTACAAACAGTGTCCTTCTTCAAGATGGTTTCGGCCACGAAACGACACTGCGAGCCGGAAGCTCCTGCAGTGGTGTGGCCCTTCATGTTCACAACGTAGAACTCAGTGTCGCTGACTTCAACGACTATGTCATTGGCAGTTACACCAGCAGCGATACATGGGTTCTTAATGGTCACAGAGGCCTTGACATCCTTGGTCTCTTTCTTGGAGGAGTATTTGGTCAATTTTTCAGCGTTCTCGGACTTGAGGTGGGCAGCAACTACGTGGCTGTTGATCTTGTTTCTTCCTTGCATCAAACCGTAGCCCAAGTGCGAGTACTGGTACAAGGTGAAGTCACGGCCGGCAAACGAGAACTCGTACTTGTGGTCTCCGTCGCTCAACTTCTGCTTACTGTCGGCAAACTCAGGCTCGAAAACAATCTGGGTCGATCCTCCACCCAAGTCGAAGACGGCTGCGGTGGGTGTCTTTTCACTCAGGCCAATGTTACCCAACAAGAAGTTGGTGGTGATCCACGCGTACACACCTTCATCCTTGCCTTCCATAATCGAGATTCCGTCTCCATCAACAACAGCAAATGGGTAGTCCGTTTCCAAGTGGCGTCTGACTTCGGCCAAGATAGCGTCCGACTTCTCCTTACCCAACAATCTCAAACCAGCGGTGGCCTTGACGGCAACAGGAGTACAACCCTGTTTTTCCTTAGGCACGGCTTCCAATGCGGTCTTCAACAATGGGTCCAACGAGGCAGCTGCACCAACGGTGTCGGTGTCAAACAGCGACAATCCTGGCTTCAACATCTCGAACTTCTCGCTAAGTAAGGTTGGTGGTGACAAGCAGGTGTTGAACTCGTAGACGTGTACACGTGATCCAGTAGATCCAGCGTCGATCATAACGACGTAGTCCTTTTGGTTACATGGAGCACCTCCGGCGGCCTTGGAGTCTGCCTTGGAGTCTGCCTTGGAGTCGCCCTTGGAGTCCTTAGCAGCAGCGGCGGCGGCGGCGGCTGCAGCAGCGGCAGCCGGAGATGAATCTCCAGATCCGGCGACTGGAGGAGGAGGAGTCTTCGACTCACCAGTAGGAACCTTGTCAGCTAAGACCTTAGGCATGGTCTTACCAGCAACAACATCATCCTGAGCATAAGGAGGTTCGGTACCAGCATGGGGTGTGCCCTGAAATGTGTTTGCAGATTCCTCATGTGCGGCTCCTTCAAATGGAATACTGTCGCCAGTGTCGGCTGGTTTCACCCTTTGAATAGTATTGCCAATACTGTTCTTCGACGTGGCGAAAAACGCAACGATGGCAAAGATCGCTAACGCAGATATAACTACTCGTGCTAGACGTATCGATAACATTGTTAACAGGTGTTATCTCTGGTCAAAGATGCGTTAAATCTGGAAAGTGCAAAAAAAAAATTCGCGTCGCCAAAAGTCAAAAAACATCAATACGGTGTGTCTGATGCTTAGTCATGATTTGTGCCGCAAAGCGGAAACGCGTCGCTTTTCTTTTTTCTGAGTCATATGATTGCTTTTGGCTGAGGCTGGCAGCAGACTTAATGGAGGAAGGGAAGTCGAGTTCATTGGACGGAGGGACGGGAATTGTTGTGTCTGAGTGAGGAATGTTGATTGTGGTGTGTTAATATACTTCAGGTTGGAATTTGGGGCAAGAATCTTTAAATCTGGACGTGTTTGTTGGTTCGTATTACTAAACTATCTATTCTGATATCAGACGAGTAGAGATATATATAGTACGGTTAAAGTGTGGTACTGCTAGAGATTCTGAGACCTATTGACGGCAACATGCTTTAGATGGTTCTGCAGTATCTCCTAGAAGATCAGTTTACCTGTATCTAACCACATCACCACCCAAGCTCTGTTCATAGCCGTCACCTTTTCTCTGGCATATGCCAAATAAAAAAGGCACGAAAATCCAGACAAAAATTATCATTGTAAAACTACTATGGTTGACAAATTGAAGATTGACAAGGAGCATTCCAAGCCCTACAACGCTGGAAACCTGGTTTCTTTCGTGGATGGTAACCGCGAGAGGATTCTGGGCAAGAGGGCTAAGTCGAAAATGGCCACATTCTACCTCCAGTTCCCGTTTAGAGACTGTGACTCAAGTTGTTTGAAGGATACCACACGGTCGATATCGCAAGGACTCAGGGCAACTATTAGTGACAGGTACACGCCGGTGAGCCTGGCACTCCAGCAGTACTTAGAGAGGGCAGGTAATAGCTCCTCACTGGTTGCAGTTGATGAGGACGAAGAAGCAGCGGACCCGGCAGTGGAGCAGTTGTTCCACCAGATTAAAGAAAAGCATGTGCGACAACAGGACACAATCCAGATCACAGTCAAGCCGCAGAAGAACACAATACTCAAGTCCAACTTACGTTTAGTAGCGAAAGCAGAGGCCACTGCTCTTGCTAGAGTGCGCAACCAAATATATGACATCATTGATAGGTGCTTTGGAAACCTCTCTAACGAGAAACAGTATGCCGAGATCACCAACTACGTTGTAAACAGTATCATGCAAGACTCACCGAACTTGAAGAGAATGACTGACGCAGGATACCAAATCACATTGGAAGAACGGGTGGACGAGATCTTCAACGACAAGTTTATCGACTTGAAACACGAGGCATTTTTCGACCAATGCACCATATTCTACTTGTACCCGGAGAACTTGCCGGAATCCATGCGCAACTCCACCAACCCGAACTTGTTCCCGATGTACACGGATATCTTCAAGTCACAGAATGACGAATACAGGTACTTCGACCGGGACTTTTACGACTCGGACTACTTTGACATACTAAAGTACTTTTCAAGCAAGACACTGGAAGAGCGAATCGTGGATGAATACTTGAAGCGTGCGTACGTGATGAACATTGAGAAGTACATTCTGTATTTTGGAAGACGTCTCAAGGAAGAGAGGTTAAATGAACAAAACAACGAATCTGACGAAATAGAAGAGGTTTCATTAGACTCAGAAAGCGAGGGACTTGAAGAGGATGATAGTTTTGTTTTTGGAGATGATGATGATCAGTTTGTGTTTGAGGCTGAAGAGACCTCTATATGGCTGGAAGATGATGAAGATGATGAAGACGAAGATGAGGATGATGAGGAAGATGAAGATGAGGAAGATGAAGAGGAAGATGAAGACGATGAAGACGAAGATGATGATGAAAATAATGAACACAACATCAATGAAAATAACGAAAGAAAAGAAAATGAACAGGAAAATGAATCGCAAGTACCTTTGAAACCAAAGGGAACTAACAAGAGAATTCGTTTTAGCGAAAGCGTGGCCAGGATCGGGATATATCCTGGAGAACCAGCATTCTACGTGTACTGTGACCGCAACAGTATTGCTATATCATGAGTGCAAGGTGTGTATTATTATGTAGGGGGTATTATTTATTAAGGGACATAGGCTATCACTTTTGTAGAGGAACCGTTCTAAATTGAATGGTTTATTTGCATGGAGGATCTCTAAATGGGTTCATATCATTACGAGATACACCAAGGATACTACACGAAAGTCTATTTTTGAATCGTGGTGACTATTGGACAGTTAATTAAAGCTTGAAGGGTTTAAATTGCGATAAAGTATTCCCCTCATTATGGCTTTAAACCAATCACGAGACTTTGCTATTCTTTAAGGATAGTTCATTGAGTACTACGTATGAGTGTAAACACATCTGTTAGTATGTGCATAGGGTAATCGTGTATGTTGAAGACCCAACTCACTTTTTTGTCATGTAAGCCATAAGCACTATGGGTAAAATTAATCTCGGACTTTGGTAGGAACACAGTGGGACCAAAATAGTTCATACCACGGGGCTTGAGCTGTAGAGTCCGGTATCTTGATGCAACTAGAGTGGGTGTGATAGCACTACTAAGTTACTGCTTGTTACCAAGTTACTACGTCTCAACAGGTCATCTAAACGTTGAATATACCTTACTCGTGAGTCAGGGCATCACAATACTAAACCCTTGAACCCTGCAATAAGTTTGTGCAAAGCTTCCAGAATTAAAGAGACTTTGAACGCAATACACAAATCCGTAGTATCTTTACAGGCTGAGGCTGAACGCGGACCCCTATCCCTTCCAAGTTCCATTAAGATTTGCACCCAAACCAAATAGTTCAAAAAGTGGGGCAGGCTGGAGTGCACCTTGACCGTAGACAATAAATCGGTCGTACTCTAGCGCACGATTACCATATTTGTTAGCGGGAGCCCCATCATTATATAGAAGCCACTTCAATTGCAACCACGCTTGCATCGACCACCAGAAACCTGTACCATATCACACCAACTCTAAGATTACTCATACCGTTCAGTTCAATTTCGTGGAGAGAAAATTTTGAAGCTGAAATACAAAAACAAGCAGTGTGAACAAAACAGATTACAGGGAGACTTCAGCATTGATGAGCTGAAGGACTGCAAACAAGCCTTGTACCAACATATCGATGAGCTCTATTTCATCTGAGCGTATTTCGAGGTCTCGAAAGCTGGAGGAGAACGCAGGGTTGGAGATGGTAGAGTCCCAAAATGGCCATAGTGAGCCGGCAAAGAAGAAGAAGAGGACCTTGGGAACGTTCCCCTGTTCTCATTGTGACAAGGTGTTTACTCGCTCTGATCATTTGGCGAGACACAATCTTAATCACGAACCAAAAGAGGTGTATAAGTGTGACTTTATCCTTGAGGAATATGGTGGTACCAAACGGATGTGCGGAAAGACGTTTGTTAGAAAGGACTTGAAAGAAAGACATGCAAAGAGGCACCTAGAGTTGATGCAAACGGCAGTTAAAACACCAAGACTGTCTTCGAAACTGAAGTCAACTGGATCTCCTCATGACGAATCGCCCGTAGACGATCCTTCAAGCCCAAGGATTTCAAACTTGATCCATGACTCAGATCAAACTCATGCGAGTCCTCCAAGAGAATTGCTCAGGACTTCAGTATCAGTGGCGGTTACCAAACCGGACCTTTCGCAGCCTACTTTGCGATCCCAACCGCAACTACAATCACAACTCCAACCTCAACCTCTACCTCAGCCTCTACCTCAAACTCAACCTCAAATACAACCTCAGGCTCAAGCACCTAAAGCAAACAACAAAGCCTTAGACCTACGACCAGATATTCCCCAGGCTTTCAATCAACAGCAAGAACAATTCATGCCTTACCAAACACAACAGTCCCACTTGGATATACAACCCATGAGCTTCAGCAACTTTGTTCCGCAATCCCAAAATGACATCTTGTCATGGCTCTTCACTGAGTCACCTAATTCAATCCTGAAACCAGGATCCGTAGGCAAAGACCCGCAAGGGACACCAGGTTCCCAACAAATAGGACCTTCGCCATACTCAGAAACATCTCCCTCAATTGATAACAAAAACAAGCTTGCACAACAGTATCTGCATATTCTGCCCAACTTCCAACAGGGACCAATAAGTTCACCTTACCCACAACAACTTCCTCCACAACAAATTCAAAATGCACAATTGTACCAAAACCAGGTGCCACCCCAGGGCGCTTCGTTCCCCCCAGTGTACGAGATGTCGCCATTACCAGGTATGGTCAACTCATACGGCTTTCAGGACGTGAACATTTTTCTGAACACCGATAATCCCCTAGACGAAGTGTTTTTACGGACATACCAAGGCCAATTTCTTAACGGGAACGACCCTACTGGATCTACACTTGCATCTAACTTGGCAATCTCCCTGATTGCTGCGTCATCCTCGTCTCCATCGACTACCATTGAATCGAATTTAACATCTCCGAAACAAATTCCATACAGTCCTGAAGGACCAAAGACAAGCAGTCTCGAGCACTTAGAAAGCAAGTTGGCGACCCACGGGTCGAAATACAACTTGGTGAAAAACCGTCATGTGTATATTGACGGCCTTTTGTTTGACCTGCTTGTTAAGGCTTTGCCAGGTGTTTCGAGAGAAGGAATAATGCAAATCTTCAACCACGATGACACCGCTACTAAGTACTCGATTGAAGACAGATTGTCGTACTACGTGTACATGTACTGGCTCGTGTTCAACAAACAATTCTCGATATTGCATAAGCCGTCGTTCGACACGAAGGCTGCACCACCATTGTTAATTTTGTCAATGATATTGATTGGATGCAACTACAGCAGTCCTACAAAAAATGAAATGTTGGCGAAATCAGGCAAAAAGTCACCTGAGCTTCGGTTCAGTGTTATGATAGCCACGCCGTTAAGATATATGATCTTTATGCATGAGGACTTCAAGTCTCCAGTGAAACTCTGGGTCTTGCAAGGTTTGAACATGTTAGAGTGGAGCGAGAAGAACTTTCTTCCACGGTCAATGCATGAGAGAGGGCATGTTCACCATGGCACCACGGTGCAATTGTTACGCAGATCTCCTCTTTTGGGAGGAAACCCTGCCACACTCAACAAAAAACTGTCGTCACTGGCCAGTGGTTTCAATACTAGTGCCGAGGAGGAATGTTCAGATACTATTCTGCATGAAATCGCGGAGACATCAGCCAATGCAGATGATACTTCAGACTACGATTTGTTTGTCAAGTGGGTTGAACTGGAGCTGATGAAGCGTGTTACTTTCATGACTTTTTACCTTGACATCATTGACTACATCAAGTTCAGACACAATCCTCAGATTAGTTTCTACCAACTTCAATTGTTGAACTTGCCATGTGACGACGAACATCTCTGGGAATCTAAAGAAGTGAATGGGTCCTTCAGAAAGATTGTCAAGAGACAGAAAAAACTACAGGAAATGAAGACTCATCAGGATAAGAAGTCTGACGGCATCCGTATCCGTAATGGAGATTCTTTTTTGAATGTATTGAAAAAGTTGCTTAAACCTAACCGACTGGTTGATTATTCAAATGTGAACAAGAACAAGTTGTCTGTATTCACTCGCAAGGTGCTACTTGCAGGCTTGGTTTCGATAATGTACCAAATGCAACAGTCTGAGTTGCAAAACAACTCATCTTTATTGACGTCTAATGGGATCATTCAATCAAACAGTCAGCGCAGCAAGATTTGGAAGGAAATCTTAGCCCGTGCTTTTGACAATTGGAATGCGGACTTGATCGAGTCGTACGCGACACTGGTGTTATCCCCCACCTCGAGTTCGATCTTTAACGATATCAGCACGACGCAGGTACCAATTCCCATGTACCATTTGTCGCAGATTATCGGTATGGCCGACATAAACCATTATGATATTGCGATATTTGGAGGTTCGCCCGCGAACATGAGTGTCAGCGCCACGTTAAAGGACCAATACACAGTGCTGAGAAAGTTGAACAACATGTGGCTGAGACTGCTGGCTCCAGGTAAAAGTAGTATTCACGATTTGGTAAACTTGCGGTCGGTGATCCATTGTTACTTGCTACTCTGGCAGTTGATGTTAAAGCCAATGGAGGATGGAGTGATGGAAAATGTGCAGTTTTTGAATTGGAATGTCAACCGGGACTACTTTGATAGTATGTATGCCATCAGTGTTGCGACACTTGTGCTCTGGTGCTACACGTTTTCCACGTGCGGGTTGGAGAGCCAGCGTTTTGCTGAGTTGACCGCGAACTCCACTAGCGACCAAGAAGACACACCTTTGAGTTACAAACCCTACGAGGACTTGATTCAATTGAGTGCTGAAGGTGGTTACCAATACTTGAGCAGGGTCAGACAAGAGTTCTTGACCAATTTGCGCAAAGCCAACTTGCACAAGGTGTTCAACATCCATCCATTCAAGCTTAACCATACGCAACAGGATGGCAAGAAAGTGAACTACTCCCCTAACGAAATCTTGACCAAGTATTGCGACTTGTTGCCGCAGATATCCAACAGGCAGAATGTCAGCGGACTTTGTTTCTTGGTTGGAACAAAGCTTTTGACAAGTCAATGGGAGGTGATCAGAGAAAACGCAAAGTTGATTTTGAACTGTGGGTACAGAAGCATTGGCAAAAAGGATATCTTGTGTCACGATTTGTTTGATAATGAGCTAGAAGATGAATAGGTTGTATAAGTATGTATTATTAGTTACGAATTGACGTGAAAAGTTTCAGTTAATAAGTTTTTCAAAAATCCCGTGCATTCAACTATATCACCTAGAAATACAAACTAAAAGAACCAAAATGACAATGACTATACCAACAAGACGGCATTAACACATCCATCTCTGTCGGGCTCGTTAGTGATCTGGGCGTATTTACCCCAAACAACCTTACCACCAGCAGTAACCAATCCCAATTCGGAGACGTTGACTTCGATGATGGTACCCTTGGTCAAGACACCCAACTGGGTGTACATAGGGGACTGTGGGTTCTTCTTGACTCCCAAGATTGGCAAGAACACGGTGACTCCCAACTCCGGGTGTGTCACGTTAGCCTTCTTTTGTCTCAAGGCAGCTGGTCTAATAATTCTCTCCATCTTCACGGGTCTACGTGTGAAACCTTCACCAACAAACGTGTGCTTGGTGATCATTCTCTTCCAAGACTTAGACTTGGACTTACCGGTCTTAATAACCTTGAACATCTCCTCTTCGGAAATACCCCTCACCTTTGGCAACGGAACAGAAAACTTGTCTGCCTTCTCCAATCTCTTTTGCTTGATCGAAGACGAAAGAGCCTTGGCTGTGTTCTGGTTTTCTCTGTCCAAAAGATAAGTTGGCAATGCTTCGCCGTCATCTGCCTTAGGAGTGGCTGGGCCCTTCACCTTAGACTCTTGATGGGCCTTGATCTTCTTCTTCATGGCAACCTTCTCGCTGTATCTCTTCTTAGCAAACTGCTTAGCTCTCCAACCCTTCAAGGTCTGAGCATCCTTGGCAATTCTGTGGCCTTCTCTGGCCTCACGTTTCCTCTTTCTCTCCTCATGGTCCAATCTTCTACCATGCTGCTTGATATGCTGTTCAATATACTCGTTCTGAGGCATTGCGATCTAGTTGATGATATTAATTCTTCATCTCATCCCAAAAAAAAACTTTAATGGTGGGGATTACGTAACCAATGAGGTAATATCTCATCGGTATAGAAGTGAAAAAAAGACAGAGAGAAAGGTATCGATAATGAGTAGTGTGGATGAGCTTCTCAAGGGAATAAGTGCTTCTATTGAAGCTACAAAGAGTAGTGTTGAAGAGCTTTCGGAAAAGGCAGGTGGAAATGAACTTCCTGAGATGATTCAGACGCTTTTGTCGAAGGCGGATCAAGAGAAGATAGAAGGTGTCTCGCTTTTGACGTTGAAGAACAACTCGTTGCTTTCATATTTGAACAGTATTGCATTGGTGTTGTTGGCACATTTGGAGAGACTCGAGGAAGGCTCGCTGGTTGAGGCCGAGTTGAGGAAAGTGGTGGAGAACTCGGTGACACAGCGTGTGTGTTTGGAGAAGGGTGTCAAGCCGATGGAGAAGAAATTAGGCTACCAGTTGGACAAGATGGTGAGAGCATACAATAGAATGGAATCGGACGAAACCAAGGCAGAAGAAAAGGTGAAACGTTCTGAAGAAAACGGAAGTGACGATGAAAGTGACAGTGAAGAGGAAGATGAGGAATTATCATACAGACCAGATGCTTCAGCTTTAGCGAAGATGGCTGGTAAGTCAGCAACCTCGAAGAAGGGAGGAGAATCAAAGGAGAAGTATAAACCACCCAAGATTTCTGCTGTTGCACCACCTTCATCAGCAGCGTCACGCGACGACAAGAGCACCAACACACGTAAGTTGCAGAGTATGGAGGAATACTTGAATGAGCAATCTGAATTGCCCACATTAGACGTCTCTATTGGATCCACGATTGTGGACCATGGTAGAGGAGGAGTCAAGACTCTGATGGACAGAAAGAAGGAGAAGGAAATACAGACGTATGAGGAAAACAACTTTACCAGATTGCCAAACGCACAGACAAAGAAGTCGTTCAAACAGAAGCAGCGTGAGATGAGGAATAACTTTGCGGGTGAGGATTGGTCGATGTTTCACAACACTGATAGGAATGTTGGGAATGATACATCGAGGAAGAGAAAGGCTACTAGTACATGGGATAGGGTGAAGAAGAGGCAGTCATAGACTCTTAATTAATACTCTCCAAAGGATAGTAATACGTCCAATACAATGCGGATCTATTTTTCCATTGCCCAGACCAGATCAGTTGATCTGTAATCAGCATAGTAAGTATACTAATAGTAATTATACAAATAGTCAGTATTCAAGTACAAATAGTCAGCGCACAAATAGTATACCAATATAAGTACTATAAGAATATCAGCACTAACCTATCAATATATAGCCTCCAGTACCACCAGCATACAATCCATTTCATGTACTCCTATAGTCCACAAATCAACTGTCGCATTGACATCTCTAATTTCCGTGATCTGCTGATCTCAACCATGACAGATAAGCTGAAAAACATGTCAAGATAAGCAGGTCTAGATCGCTCGAATAAGCCCACAGTATGTCAGCAGTCGAGTCAGCGGCACAAAGAGTCCGATTTCGCAATAGTTCAAGACCCAAACCACGCCAAAAACCACACCAAAACCGAACCCAAAGAGCAAAATTCCACCACGACCCACGCCCAAAATCGAGTCGGATTAATACCAACGTTAAATTCCTGCACACAGCGCCGCGGCCCACCACATGTCAAGGTGTGGCGACGCGAAAGAAACGTTACCCGGAATTTGACGGCCACAGTTGCCAACTATTGCCCCTTCTAGACTTCTAAGCCGTTAATAATCATTGTCAGAAAAATGTGTATAACCTCGGAAGGGCCAGGTATAAATACCAGGGCAAGTTCTTTGAATTTTGAATTTTCGTTCTCCACCACATTATTTATTAACAGTTACACACACAATGGTTGCCTTAGTTCAGAAGCCAGCACCTACCTTCACCAAGACTGCTGTTGTCGACGGTGTTTTCGAAGAAGTCTCATTGGAGCAGTACAAGGGTAAGTGGGTCCTCTTGGCCTTCATCCCATTGGCCTTCACCTTTGTCTGCCCAACCGAGATCATTGCCTACTCTGAGGCTGCTAAGAAGTTTGCCGAGAAGGACGCACAGATCTTGTTTGCCTCGACCGACTCTGAGTACTCTTTGCTCGCCTGGACCAACGTTGCCAGAAAGGACGGTGGTTTGGGACCAGTCGACATCCCATTGTTGGCCGACACCAACCACTCGCTCTCCAGGGACTACGGTGTCTTGTTGGAGGACGAAGGAGTTGCCTTGAGAGGTATCTTCTTGATCGACCCCAAGGGAACCTTGAGACAGATCACCGTCAACGACAAACCTGTCGGAAGATCCGTCGACGAGTCCTTCAGATTGTTGGAGGCTTTCCAATTCACCGAGAAGTACGGTGAGGTCTGTCCTGCCAACTGGCAACCTGGTGCCGACACCATCAAGCCAGAGGTTGCTTCTTCGAAGGAGTACTTTGAGAAGGCCAACAAGGCTTAGGTATAGAATAGACTAATATATGCTAATAGGGAAGAATTGTAGAGACAGTAATGATCAATACAGGATGTCTCAGATACTTGGCAGGTCATAGACAGTGCGGACATCCTGAATGATATCAGCAACTCCGTATCGCAATTGTCAAGATAATGTTTTGAGCATTGTCTGGTATTGTCTGTAGCATGTGCTTATGATTTTGGTATCCATTTTAGGACAAATTAACTAAATAAACTATTTGACTGAAGAAGCCACCGTCAATGGCGGGTGGCGACGATCCCCCCCTTTTACGCTTTTGTAGGCCTGGAATGGTGGTTATGGTCGTATAGTGTGGCCTACTTGTGCCATAGCGCAACATGTTCGCGAATTTCGCAGCCACTTTCGAACCATGGAGTAGTTGTAGGGGTTTACGAGTGACAGCCCCAATGTTTACTTCATAGATAAGTGAAGCCACGTCTATTGAGCTGTCCACAGCTCGGGTTTGGTATCCTGTTGTAGCTCTTTGTTCAGTAATCCAATATTTATAATTCGTTTGAAGTGTTCTGATTCGTGGAGTTTGTGAGTGTTGTTTCTATCATTGGGGTGGTTTAATTGTATACTCTTGCCTAGACTTATACATCTGTCATGATACGTACTCGTTATCTGATCAAGCCGTTGAGTAAACTGGTTCCTGTATGTAGCCCCGAAATATAACGACATCAAGTAGACATTTGATAACGAATCAACCATGAGCGACATCTACTTCTACCGGTTTCTAGTGAACAAGCAGGTGTTCTTCAGGTCCAAGTTCTCTTATGCTTTGGTGAACTTGAAGCCTTTGGTTCCTGGCCACGTCTTGGTAGTTCCGCTTCGTACGTCGGTGTTGCGGTTCGCAGACTTGAGTGCTGAAGAGTCCAAGGACTACATGGAAACTCTCCAAATGATCCACAAGTTCGTTATCAAGGTTTACAAGGCGGACGCGTTGAACATCTCCATACAAGATGGGCCTGAGTCGGGCCAAAGTATCCCACATCTTCACACCCACTTGATTCCTCGTTACAAGCTGGACACACATGGAGACGGCATCTATGAAAAGTTGGAGGAGGTCGACTTAGACAAAGACTACACTAGTTTCTTCAAGAGAAAGGAATCCTTTCGCCAAAGCGACAAGCGTGAGTTGGCCGTGGATGACGGTGCTCGTACACCCAGAACTGAAAAGCAAATGCATGAAGAGGCTGCCTGGTTGGCATCTCAGTTAGAATCACTTAATGAGGTGGAGTAGTACTAGATATAACTTTAAAATTACCCAATCATTACATATACCACTCTACCCTCAGAACGTATTGCAATATCATTGACTTCTCTAATATCAAATTGAACGAGAAATCAATAAAAAAACTACCAGTATGACCGACCAGTTGGACGAAATACAATGGAAGTCGCCTGAGTTCATCCAGGAAAGAGGACTCCATACAGCCAACGTGCTAGAGTACTTTTCACTATCGCCATTCTATGATCGTACCTCCAACAACCAGGTCTTGACCATGCAGTTTCAATTCCAGCAAGTGCAAATACCCGTTGGCATGACTTTCCAACTGTTTTTCCAGTCAAAGCTACAGGAGATGACAGGTATAGAGTTCACAATAGCCTATACACGCGAGCCCGACTTCTGGGTTGTGCGCAAGCAGAAACGGTTGAATCCGTCGCAAGCTGTGAGTCTACAAGACTACTACATTATTGGTGCTAACGTGTACCAGGCACCCAAAATATACGACGTGTTGTCGTCGAGACTACTCTCCAGCGTGCTACTGTTGAAGAACTCGGTCGACTTGTTGAACAAAATGACCAACTTCCAGGTGCTGGACGGAACACACACATACAACTACCAGCAGCACCAACAGAACCAACAGCAAAAGCAGCAACAGCAAAACAAGAGGTCAGTGGGGACTCCAATGCTGCAAACACCGCAAACTGTGCTGGTCCCAAGTGCCACTCCAATGCCTGCTACCGTAGGCTCAGCCATAAATCCCCTCTCCGAAGCTCTGGCCTACGGCACAAACTTGGAGGTGAGTGCAAGCACATACGACAGCTTGTTGAATAATGTAGTACAGTCTGGAAACGTGCCCAAGGGAGCAACAAACCAAGTACCAAACGCACCAAGCCTCACAAACTCAGCCAGCACGGCAGGTACAATCTCCCCATCAGATGAAATAACAAGTATATACCTCGACGATATACCCTTGTACGGCAAAAAAAGCACCGTTGAAATGTTGGGCCTAAAAGTAAACCTCGACGATGACGAAGATTAGTGCCGCACACGGCTCAGTTACATTGGTGAAAGGTGTGATTAGCCTAAATATACAAGTTCTACTGAATAGTACACGCACTAATATTACAATTCATCCTTAGGGATTTCCTTTGTAGTCTCAACAGCAGGAACCTCAAGTTCACCAGACTTCTCAATCTTGATTTCCTTGACAGGTCTGTCGCCCGAGCTGGTCTTGACCTTCTCGATGTAGTCGACAACGTCAAAACCATCGACAACCTCTCCAAACACGACATGCGCATTGTTCAACCACGAGGTGATCACGGTTGTGATGAAAAACTGCGATCCGTTGGTGTTCTTACCAGCATTGGCCATCGACAATCTGTATGGTCTGTCGTGCTTCAAGTCAAAGTTCTCGTCAGCAAACTTGCCACCGTAGATGGACTTTCCTCCGTAACCCTTTCCGGTCTCGTAGTCACCACCCTGGATCATGAACTTAGGAATAACTCTATGGAAAACAGAACCAGAGTAGGCAAACTTGGGGTCTTCGGAAATCGAAAGCTGTCTGAAGTTCTCGACGGTCTTTGGAACAACAGTTCCAAACAATCCAATCGTAATTCTGCCAATCGACTTACCATCTTCCGTCACGTCAAAGAAAACCTTGTGCGTGATAGGTGGGTTCTCTGGCAAATCTCCCGAGGCAGCGAAAACAGTGCCCGAGAAGTAGAGAATGAACAAAGTGCTCAACAAAGCAAGAAAGCTGTATTTCATCATTTCTGTCGTTGACATGTATTCAAAATTATTCAGAAACACTTGTCTTTTTGCAGCGGTGGCCAGCAAAAAATTTGGCACGTGACACACATCTACTCCAATCTTATAATGTTAGTATCCTTCCTTCTACTGGCCTGTTTGAAGACTCTGATGCGGAACTTCATTGTTTCGTCAGGTATAAGTAGCTCTGGTCTGAGGTTTTCATTACATCCAGTGATTGGACAGGCGTTACTGGACTGCAATTGAGTGGTGATGATCAGTCTCTCAAATGTGTGTTTGCATACTTTAGACATTACTGGATCTTCAAAGTAGTTGAGCGAGATGGGATCTTTTAATGATATTCTTCCTCCAGAGATATCCAATTCTTCTTCTTCGTCATCATCAATTCTGTCGTTATTGGTTGCAGTTTCGTCCTGGATCGGAGCTTCAGGGTCCTTAAAGATCAAAATCAAATTCTTCAATCGTATGTAGTCTCTTCTCTTGACAAGGAACCGCTTGAAGCTGTCTTCATCTTCAGAACGGGCCTTGTTTTCCTCGTAATCAGACGCGATCAAGTCACCAAAGTTCTTTCGTCTCTGGTCGTTGGCAATATTATGAAAGGTATCCAAATTGGCTAGCACCAAATCATCCTCTACGCCACTGGCATCTCTCACTTTGCCCTTGGAAACATCAAGCGTAGTCTTGAAAATACGAACCTTGAACTGAGTCCTTATGAGTGACTCGACAGTCTGGAGGTTCGTTTGTAGAACTTGATCTGTTGTTGGATCAGACGCGGATCCATTTTCCAACGCGTAATCAATGAACTGCTTGGTATTCTTGTAAATACGATCAGCTGTGCTTTCGATTTCCTTGGTGACGTTCAAGTTGGCCGCTCCACACATCTCAAGAGGCTTCGTTAGTTCCCTGTTGAGCGGGATGTAACTAGGAAGTTCCATGTTGTGAAGTGAATTTTAGAAAAAGTGCCAAAAAAATCATTCCGATATTCACCCCACATGATTCAGAGTTAAAGAGTAAAGGGGTAGACATTGCTTGGGTTTGACAAATACTCAACCAAGCTATAAAACAATGTTACAAGATGGAGAAGACCTTCCAAGACTCTTTGAAGTCCAAGCGGAATGCCTTTACTCCAACATGACTCTTCAGTTACCGTGTTGCTCGCTTCAAAATCAAAGACTAATAAACCAGTCCTCATCTCGTGAGAGGAAATACACAACTTTACCATCGATATGGAAGTAAACTGTACTATACAAACAAAAGAGCAAGTGTTAACTTTAATGAACCCACGTAATATACAGACTAAGAAGTAAAAAGCTTTTGACAACGACAAAGTTTATAAACGTACCAGGAAAAATTGCCAAATCAAACTAGACAAAAATCGTAAATCATGTTAATGCTTCTACTCTTGGGAAGACTCATTGAAGGTTGTGTTGTTGAGACCGTCTGTGCCTAGCGTACGCGGAATGTTATTGTTTCCGAGTGTGCCGACACCCGGTGTGATGATAGCTGCCGGGTTGCCTAAGGCCTGGCTAGGTTGCGTTCCAGGGCCTACGGGGATGGGGTGGGCATTGACTGCAGCATTGCCGATCCCTCCGTGGGCACTGGGATTGGAAATCGCGGTGCTCGTCGTGTTGTGTGTCGAAGTGCTCGACGTGCTTGGAATGCACCAGTTACGGTGGCAGTGCCACAGCTTCATCTGGCACTCGCGAGAACAGTACTTGGTTCTCTTGCACCGTCTACACTTCAGGAACTCTCTTGGGGTTGTCTCCCACTTGCCACACTCCAAGTTCCCGCACTGGCGCACACTCATCTCGTTGCGTCTGCAACTGTTGCGCATAATTACACCGGCCCAGTAGTACATATCGGTGCCGAGTAAAAAGGTGAACTTCTCCACCAACGGGAACAAGTTGATTTTTCTGTGGTCAACAAGAGAGTCGTCCTGGTCGACATTCTGCTCATCAATGTCAAATCCTTCGTAGTCGTCGTAGTTCCACTTGTTGTTCAAGAACTCCTTGTGTTCCTGGTGCTTGGAAATAATCGTGCCAACCAACTTCTTGCTCTCAACGTCAATAAACTTGCTCATTTTCTCGTTGATCTGGTGCAATGCAATTTTACGCTCCAAGTCATTGACGATAGATTCGCAGTCGATGATGCTGTCAAACAATTTGGTGATGTACTCCGAGTTGTTCACCACAGAGTCGGTGGCAAGCTTGTTGATTTTGTCTGTTTCTTCCAGGCTACTGTCGTCGATGATTGTTTCTGGGTTGTAGTCGTTGTCGTTGTCATTATCGATGTCGATATCTACGTCAACATCTGTGTTGTTTTCGTCTTCGTCGTCTTCGAGGATGTCGTCATCCTCAATCTCCAAACAGGGCGCTGCTGAGCAGGGCCCCGTTGGGTCTCTTGCAGCAGGGCTGTTGAAGGTGTTCGAAGTTGGTGGGCTTGCAGGTGCCGGCGTCGACGTGTTCGCACTGTACAAGTCAAACTTATTCGCCAACATAAAGTTGGGAGGCGGGTCGCATGAGTCGCTCATAACGTGCGGAGAGTTGATCTTCTTGAGCATCGTCATCTTGGGCTTCCTCAGCTTCGGGGTAATGGTGGGCCGCAACTTGATTGCCATGGTTTTCTTCAAGTTGAGCTTCATCTGCTTCTGCAAGTACATTTTCATCTGCTTGTGTCTGATGGACATGTCAACCACCAAGTGGGTGTTTTGGAGAACATCCTTCAAGTACGGGTACTTGGAGATGTATGCTAGTAACTGCAAGGACCACACAATGTCGTCGTCCCGTGGGATGACAACACCGGTGTCGGTAAAGTTGCGTACGGCAACCTTAGCCTGGAGTAACGAACGGTTCGTTTCGTGGTCCTGCAAGTACAAGTCGGACAAGAACTGCAAGTTGTTGTCCATCTCAAAGTCATTGTCGTTCAAGAAACGATCGTCCAAAATCTCCAAGTCGGCTTCGTCGCGCAACTTCTTGAGAATGTTGACAATCATGTATCTTCTTCTAATGTCGTTGTTGATCGAGCTGTTCCTGTAACTGTTGCTGGCGCTCTTGTTGAAGCTGCGGCCCTGCACGAAGTTTGGGTTGGGAACTCTTTCGTTCAATGTGTTGAAGCGGATAAGTTTGAACAACTGGCTGACGCTGAGACTGTCGTAGTCGTCGTGTGTCAAGTTAGTAGGGTTACTGTTGTAGTATGGAGTGCATGCCCCAAGGGTGGGGTGCTGCTGTTGAATATTTTGTTGGCCGTGGCCATTTTGAATGTTCTGTTGAATATTTTGTGCTTGGACAGAAGTAGGGAGTTGTCCGAGCGGATGCTGAATATGTTGAATAGGTGTTTGGATGGGTGCTGGCGCAGCTCTGGGCTGTGCTTGTGCTTGGGTTTGGGTTTGCGCCTGGGCCTGTGCTTGGGCTTGGGCTTGTTGCTGTTGTTGTGGAAGGATTTGTGTGTTGGTGAGGTCGTATGTTGGGGGTGGCACCGCGCCTACGGTGAAGAGGTCTTGCTCTGGGTTTCTTACTGCTACGTCTCCAAACAGGTTGAACGGAGAGAAGTTGGTTGGGGTTGGTTGTGCAGTTTGCTGTTGTGTTGTTGGTTGTGGGTTTGCCACTGGCTGAGGCATGCCGACGCCGCCAGCAGGGCCGGCCACTCCTCCCACGCCAGCGCTGGGTGGGTGGTGGTGCTGACGGTGCTGTGCGTCCTGGCTTTGGAACTGCCCGCACTGCTGTCTTGAGTTGGCGTGGATAAACATGCGTTCGTTCAAGCTCACGTAATTGTCCAACACGGTTGCGATGATGGGCAAGATGCCAGCCTCCACCACCTTGGTGCGGATCTTCTCTGTTCCTCTGGTGCCTATCAAGACCAAGCACTGGAACGCCAACGTCCACTTCCAGGCAGTCAAGAGCTTCTTCTCACCATTGAAAACATTGTCGTGCACGTTGAAGGTGGAGTTGTGGCACTCGTGCAAGATCTCAATCAATCGTTCGATGCCGCCGTCCTTGCTCAAGGTCTCGCGCACCTTGGGCAGCGACGAAACCAAGTACGTGAGGTAGTTGAGCGAGTTCACCAACGGCTTGTCAGCCGTCACATCGAGCGCCCTGCGGTCGTACAAACTGGTCGTTATCGTCACAGCAGCCTTGTTGCTGGCCACCGCTTTGAAGTTGGAGTCACGCATAGGTATGAACAGTACTTAAAAACGGGCTGGCACGAGACTAGTTGTATCAACAGATGGTGGGCGTTTCGTACTAAGGGGGTCGAGTTGGGTTTTTTTGGCCTCAAATTAATTTTGAAGGCGCTCGTTTTTTTCCTCGTTGCATTTTCTTTTTGGCCCACTTTTGTGTCCTGCTGGGCAAAAATTTTGATCACACTGAATTAATCAAGGGCAAATCCGATTTGGAAGGCGAAAATGCGTGTGGTAGCGCGCCTGGTGATTAGTTTCAGTGGTTTTGATTGGCAGACGGAGGACGTGTTTGCCGTGGGTGGTGGTGGGTGATGGGCGCGGGCGAGTTCCGTCTGCACAGGCAAACAAGGACGGGGTTCCAGAAGTGTGACGGTGACGGTGGCGAGTGAGTGAGTGCTCAAGAGGTCTGTGGTTTCCGCTTATGTCGTGTTAACATGGGGCACGGCAACGAATATTACGTAATGAGTCTAGAGCGGGCAAAGATTAATTTTTGTGCGGAAACGGCGAAGGTGTATCCGAAATAAATGGGGTTGGGGCACACAATAGGATGTTTATGGATACCAAGCGAAAGCTAAAGCTGGAGTTAATTAGAGCAAGTGTAGAGGTGGGCATGGTGCGGTGTAAGAATTTGGAGAGGCGGAAGCTGTTGGTAGCTGTATGTGTTTGCTTTAGGTGTTTGCTGTAGGTGCTGTTTAGATGTGATGGTGGTGATATGTTGGTGATTTATCACTCATATAGTAATGATATAATTGCGTCAACTGACGGATTGGTTTAATAATTTGTGTGCGTTCTTCTGTGTCCATTCTGTAATCTTGTGCTGTGTTCTTGCTGTATGCTGTGCTTGTGCTGTGTAGTTGTGTGGGTGAATATGTGGGAGGTGAATTTGCAACCACTTCACATCCCCTAAAGTCTCCTATTGTTCCAAAAGAAAAGACCAGTGTGGAGATGCAGTGTAGTGAGCAATAGCGGAGTAGAAGATGAGTGCAGAAAAAGATTGAACAGTTTATCGGGAAGGTAAAGTACAGTCTAGTGAGGGATTATTGAGTAATGAGTACTTGCCTCCCTTTCTCATTCTGGAGTACGGAGTTATTTCAGGGGTGTGCTGAAATGTAAGAGGGTGTCTTTGCAATATTCGTTTATACATCTCTGCTTCATACTGGAATATACAATAAGCGTAGAACAAGCTAAACGTAGGGCTAGTAAGAGCTAGTAAGAACTAGTAAGAGCTAGTAAGAACTAGTAAGAGCTAGTAGGAACTAGTAAGAGCTAGCTCTGTCTAGTAGATATAAATTAAATTCACAGGTGTCAATCTTTTTAATCTCTCAGTATCTAATCTCAACTATTCGGTGAAAAATCACTAATAATCTGGAAATACACAGAACACTTGGATAATCTTGGTGCACTCTTTAGATTACGATAGAACTAGGGTGCTCCATCCACCCTCCAAACTCTAAATACTTTGTGTGCTTCGTTTGGGTGTGAAGGGTGTGAATAGAGCTGGTGTCTTCTCTGCTTTTCCTCACCCATTACGTTTTAAGAGTCACAAGCACAAAATCACAGGTTGCAAATTTATACAAATTCGATTATTTAGTATGAGTTTTAGGCATTAACTTACAGTTCACATGGATACTCTTCATGGTCTGGAAGTTATTTTCGATTGTCGATTAATTAGAGTCAATATCGATTATTATCACAAATACATCGTTAATTAAACTCCTTCTCATCGCCTACTTCTCATAACTATACAATCGGTTCAATGCAATCTATCACTCTTATACAAATCAATCTAATCTATTCGGTCCATATAGCGAGTCTCACCCTTATCCTCTCAGCCATCTTTACTAATGAAACAATGCCTTCTCAACACTGTACACACCCTTCATACAATGCTCCATGAAAATCAAAGTCAAGATGGTGTGAGGTCCGATTCTGAACAACTGTGCCCAGAACCCCTTGTAGAAGGCGCCGACTCCCTCGTATCTTACTGTCTTTGCAAAACAGTCAATAGGTCCCGTGTACAAGTCACCCTTCTGGTTGTACACACGCGTCAACACAACGTCCCATGGGTTCATGGCAATCGCAACACAGAGTCCCGCAAACAGCGACAGAAGCAAGTGCAATGGTAACCCATCCGACTGGATGATCTTCTTCTCAATCAAAAAGTTCTTGGCCATGTTGTAGCTTGACAACTGCACTGCCGACCCTGTACCGGTACGCAACATCGCAGCATCAAGACCACGGTACAACCCCTTCACACCCTCGTTCTTGAGGATCTGCGTGAACCCCGAAAACACATTCTTGTAGTATGTCTGCTCGCCAACAGCTCCCTTGGCCTTTGCGTTGGAAAACGACTGCATTCTCGTCTTGATCAAGAAGAAAGGGTTCGCCAAAGCAGCACCTCCCAACCCGGTGACAATTCCTGCTCCCACATTAATGGCCAAGTTCTGAGGAACAACTCCTCCGTTGGATGGGAAGCTCGCCGGTGTGAGCCATTTCGTGAGATAGTAACGACTAGGCTCGTAGAGACCTATTCTGCACCCATTCAAACAAAGCTGGTAGTAGTAACCACACACCAAACCCTGCTGCAACCCACGGAGCCCCTCGTTCCTGAAAATCAAAGCAAACGCCTGGAATGGATTCCTGTACAACACCGCAGCTCCGGCTGCTCGGTGCTCTCCTTGAAGCTGCATACGCGTTTTGATAAGCTCAATAGGGTTCGTGAACGTAACAGCCCCACACGCGGCAATACCCCCGGCAATGAACCCTCCAACGGGCGATATCAACTGACTGGCCGACTTCTCACTGGACATGATTGTTGGCTCAATTCCTGAACCGGTGAAAAATTATTGATAAAGATCGTTGTCATGTGACACACAGAGCCGTTTTAGCTCTTACCTACCATCTGATCTAGGCAACTGAAGGACTTACAGGTGAACGTGTCTGTTGGCACCGAGGCAAAAACGTACTCTAGTCATACCCTTTATTCACAATTAATGGTGTCTCATCATATGCCTTACTATTGTGATTCGTTATTGTCTTGTACTCGGTGGATCTAAACAAACTAAATAAAACTAACCAACGATGATCAAGAAGATCTAGATATATGAGGACTAAAAGTATGATTAGTACGTGTTGATATTTACAATTTGTCTGTATTTACCTTCTTTTTGAATGAAACCACTTTCAAGACTACATAGGTGATCTCAATGCTTAGTGAGCTCTGAACTATCTGCAAAGAGATTAGAGATTAATACGGCACCTGATTCAATCAAACTAATTATAGAACAACTACGTTAGTTCAGCACCTATGACGCAAGGGTTCAAAAACCGAGCTTCTCGTTCAAAAACCGAACTTCTCAAGTGGTACATTGGTTTCCTTATCTGTGTGCACTTGTACTATGTTCTTTAATGTTAACTGTTCTGCAAAATTCCCATACGTTCTCCACTAATCTACATTAAAGCATTACACGTGAAGTCAGCAGATTAAGTACTCCATACGGTACAAAAACCTCATCTTTCTCCCCTTGTAGGTGCGCCACTCCAACCTCTACTAATGTTCAATATCTCGTTGATCAAATCACTAAAAAAAGATTTAATTTTGCCTTCATCACCAAATGCTACAAGCTGCAAAAACGTGTGCAGCTCGGACTTCGAAACTGGTACAGAGGAGGTTGCTTGCCACAGCCGCGACCTCTGCAACAGTGGCCAAGTACCCATTAGGAAAAACCATACATGGTTATACCGTCCAACAAGTGGAGAGTCTTCCTGAGCTTTCGTTAGTTGCAGTGAAGTTGCACAACTCCGAAGAGAAGACAGATCACTTACACTTAGACTCGCCAAACGATGGCAACAACGTATTCTCTGTTGCCTTTAAGACGAACGCCCCAGATGCAACCGGATTACCCCACATTTTGGAGCACTTGGTGCTCTGTGGATCTGAAAAGTACCCAGTCAGAGACCCATTCTTCAAGATGACAAATAGATCGTTGAGTAACTTCATGAACGCAATGACGGGCCACGATTTCACCTTCTATCCGTTTGCAACTACCAACCGCAAGGACTATGAAAACTTGATGGACGTCTACCTTTCGTCTGTCTTCTTGCCCACCTTAACCAAGAACAATTTCAGCCAAGAAGGCTGGAGATTGGAGCATGAAACTCAAAATGACCCCAAGTCACCTGTAATTTTCAAGGGAGTCGTTTACAACGAAATGAAGGGACAGAACTCCAACTCGGACTATTTCTTCTACAAGTCTTTCTTGGAATCTGTTTATCCATCTCTTAACAACTCGGGAGGAAACCCAGAAAACATTCCGGAGTTGAAACACCAAGACATGACTACGTTTTATAGATCTGCCTACCACCCTGCCAACTGCAAGACATTCACGTACGGAAACTTCCCCTTGGATGATCACCTAGCCAAGATCACAGAATACTTTGCCAAAGTAGAAGACAGAAAGAACGAGAAAGTGGCTGGAATCAAGTACCCCGTATTCAACGACCCTAACTACAAGGACGCCAGAGTCGAATTGCTAGGTCCTGCTGACTCAATGTCCTACAGACAAATCGACCACCAGTACAAAGCCTCCATCACCTGGGAATTAAGCAACCCGTTGGACGAAAACAACCACTACGAAATGTTCCTTTGGAAGATACTCAACTCGCTCTTGATCGATGGCCACAACTCACCATTCTACCAAGAATTGATAGAAACTGACTTGGCTGATGACTTCTCCGCAAACACTGGTGTGGACTCTACCACAGCCTTATTCTCTTTTACATTAGGGTTGAGCAACTGCACTCATGAGACAGTTGACCAGTTGGAGTCTAAGATCAAGGATGTTTTAGTCTCCAAGGTGCTTCCTGAGTTGGAAAACCCTCAGAGTCTGTACAGTGAGAGAATTGAAGCCATCTTACACCAGATTGAACTCAACTTGAAAAGACACAAGCCTGAGTTTGGAATCGGCTTACTCAATCTGATTATTCCAAGTTGGATTAACAACGTTGATCCAATTAACTCATTGAAGGTTGAAGCGATATTGTCCAAGTTTAAAAATGACTTTTCTACAAATGGTTTATCAATCTTCAAGAACTTGTTGGAAAAGTCCATCTTGAACAACAGTCCTAAATTTACATTTGTCATGAAACCAGATGAAGACTTCAACAAGAAGTTGATCCAGGAAGAAGAAGAAAGATTGGGTAAGGTTGTTTCTGAATTGAGCAGCACAGATTTGAAGCAGATTTATGAAGACGGAAATAAACTAGCTGAGGAACAGAAATTGGCTGCCGTTGCTGATGCCAACATTTTGCCAACCTTGACAATCGAAGACATTCCAAGAATTGGTGAATCGTACCCTGTTTCATACACTAAAGATTCAAAAATCCAAAGAAGAGTAGTCGACACAAATGGACTCACATATGTTACAGCATCCAAAAGTATCAACTATATTCCAACCAAGTACCATCCATATTTATCTTTGTTCACTGCCTGTTTGACCAACTTGGCTGGAACAACATCAACAAATGTGAATGAATTGGAAACCAAAATCAGTAAGTTAACTGGTGGTGTTTCGTTCTCTGTGAAGACTATTACCAACCCTTACAACTTACTGGAAGTTGATTTGCGTTTGGTGTTGTCAGGATCCTCGTTGGAAGTGAATTCAGCTGAAATTTATAACTTGTGGCAGGAAATCTTGGCTACGACCAAGTTTGATGCAAATGACAAGGAAGTCGTGGATAAGTTGTATCAGTTGATCAAGAACATGAGCTCTAACCTGTTGAACACGATTTCCGACAGAGGACATTCATACGCCAACTGGGTTGGTGACGCCAAGTTGACACCAACCAAATACATTTCTGATCAATTGAGTGGTTTGACCCAAATTGAATTCATTGCTGACATGAACAACAAATTAGAGTCTCAAGGTAAGCAATTTCTCTCTGAGAATGTATTGCCAATTTTAAGTGAGCTCCAGAAATTAATTCTTGACAATTCTGACTACAAGTATAGACTTGTTGGAACAGGATCGATTGTTGAACAGAACGAGAAGCTCATTGAGAAGTTCGATAACGGCAAGAATTTGACCGGTCTGTACAAAAACGAGTTACAAGAGTTGGTTTCTGCATTCAATAACGGAGGTTTGGGAATTAGCCACAAGAACACGTTGATTGACTTACCATTCCAGGTTGGCCATGCATCGTTAGCTAAACTTGGTGCTCCTTACTCCAGCAAGGACGGAGCTGCCTTGCAAGTTCTCGCACAATTGTTCACCTTTAAGCATTTGCACTCTGTTATCAGAGAATCCAACGGAGCGTATGGAGGTGGATTGAACTACGATGGATTAGGAGGTACTATTAACTTTTACTCATACAGAGATCCAAACCCTCTCAACTCGATCAAATCGTTCCAGGATTCGTTTGAGTACGGCTTGAACGCCAAATGGGATGCCAGCGATTTAGAACAAGCCAAGTTACGTATTTTCCAGAGTGTTGACGCACCCATGAGTATTTCTGGCCAAGGTTCTAGTGAATTCCATGAGGGAATTACTGACGAAATGAGACAAGAGAGGAGAGAAAACTTCCTTGAGGTTTCAAGTGGTCAAATCACGGATGCTGTGAACAAGTACTTGGTGCCGAATGAGAATATGGTGACGGTGATTGGAAATGAGGAAGTAATGAAAGTTGGTGAAGATCCTGAATGGGTCGTCAGAAAATTAAAGGTATGAATCACATAGAGCACTATGTTGAGTTTGGCTTGTCAATCTTACAGATGCTTAAGACATGTAAATAGAAATAGAAGATAGAGTATCCTGCTTGTGGAGTAGATATTAAAATTGAGAGGAGTTTAGACAATTCGTTTTACTTTACACAGAATGAATCCTTAGTTCAATATTAAGAACTCACATATTTCTCATACTACTTCGATCTTGCCAACTCTCTCAATAAGAAATCAAGAAGAGCTTTCATAGTGATGAACCAACCTATGAGCCAGCTCGTTTCCATCTTCTTTCTGCATTCTTCATCGCTCACTTATACTCTTCAAGCATTCACCTTCAAATCCAAGGAATCTACACCAAATCCAACGATAGTATATTCATATGTACAAGATTAATTATGCTATCATACACGATGCTTTCTAATATAGTCCTTTGGCGGCTGCTCAGGAATTCTTCTCTTCTTATCTTCAGTGAACAAGCAGTGTCTCTTCGCTCTTGGATCATACAATATCAAGTTCAACTTTGTCTGGTGTCTTGGAATGTTAAACCACTTCTCATACCCTGTCTTGGCAGCTGACACAAGCTTCACCATCGTGTAAGTAGACTTGGGTTTGGCCATCTTGTCTGGTCCTGATTCAAAGTCTTTGAAAAAAATTGTAGACTGCCTAAAACAGACCGATTTTAAGTTCATCTACCATTACTTTCTAGACTTCCGTATTAGGAAGCAACCTGCAGTTACTCACTCTATGTCTAAGTATTTTACGCGTTACGTCAACAAAGTGCAAAATTTGAATTTTTTTTTTCAAACTGAACACGCTGCCAAATCCAAACAGATCAGTGAAGCTAGATCAACTTTTAAAGCCAGTTCAGATACAGTATAGAAGTACAATGCAGCTGTTTGTTGTTTTTATAACGTTCTTATTGAGCATTGTTTCTGCTTTGCATTTGGAGGTTCTTGCCAAAACCAACCCAGAGCCAGTATGCATTCGTGATTTTGTTCAAGAAAACCAGATTGTTGTGATCAATATCAAGACCAGTGGTAAGGTTGGAGACGGACAAGAGTTGAACTTGTATGTTGTTGACTCGCTTGGAAACAGCTACAGAAATAAGAAGAACATTGCTGGCGACTCGAAGGTTGTTTTCACCAGTCACCACAGTGCTGCGTTCGACGTCTGCTTCACGAATGCTAAGACCAACAACGGTTGGGGTCTGAGCAACCTTGCCTTGTCCAGAGAAATCGAATTGGACATTGAGAGTGGTGCTGCTGCCCGTGACTGGAACGCAATCCAGGCTTCCGAAAAGTTGAAGCCTGTCGAGATTGAGTTGCGTAGAGTGGAAGAGTTGACCGACGAAATCTACCAGGAATTGCAATACTTGAAGAATAGAGAAGCCGTGATGAGAGACACAAACGAGTCCACTAACGACAGAGTCAAGTGGTTCTCCGTTATCGTCATCATTGCCTTGTTGGGCTTGGGTGCATGGCAAATCCTGTACTTGAGACACTACTTCAAGGTTAAGCACATCATTTAGGGACTCAGAATTCTAGGGGCCTTTTATTGAGTATCTGCACTGACACATTAATACCTGACACGAACTTCATATATTCTCGTATTGACTCCAGTATGCCATACCGACATTAACATCATGTATTATTAATCTGTATAACTCTATAAATCGTATCCCAATACTTGTTTGTATATGTTGTAGAATCCAGACAACTCGGAGTAGTTGGATTTAATTTTGTCAGCCATTTGCTGTGAAATTTGTAGCTTGCCACCTCTCAAGAAACGGTCGAACTGAGATTCTTTAATTTCGTCTGCCTTCAAAACTCCTGCCTCTATCTCCTTCAAAAACGGGTCGTTTTGACCCAACCACTCATCACAATCTTCAAGAACCAAGATGAACACCCACTCCAATAGAAAAATAAACTTGAGCCAAGTTTGATTGAAATCCTCAGCTGTTTTGTACGTTTCGTCATCAACTATCTGTGTGTAGGTCTCTGGATCTGAAAGTGTACTGAGAAGCTGCCTAACGTTCAAGAATGGCCATTTTGGTTTTACTTTGTCTGCTTCGCTAGCAGGAGAAATTGACCTCTCGTTAAGAGTTTTGAGACCCTTGACCTCAGGTTCACTTTCTGACAGGAGAGAAACTTCGACAGGGTCTATAACCTCGTATCTTTTAATTATTATTCTATCGTGTTCGACGATTCGAGTGAGATCCAACAACAAAACATGCGCTAACTCTAGCAACATAGTTGTTTTGTACTTGAGTGGGATCAAGGACTTACTCTGTGGCATCTTTTCAGCAAAGTAGAACTCCTTAAGGTACTTGTATTCAATAGCATTGAACTTCAGTGCCATCTCGGCAACCAACTTACCAGGTGTCAAGTGCTCGCTTGGAGGGTGCCGCTTTTTAGATTGTACCGAAAGTCCGTCGGAAAAGAACAAGGACCAGTAGAACACAAGCGATACGATCTTAAATCGTGTACCCATCGAAACCAAGTTGTCGTTGAACTCCTCGGTAAAATCTCGCACCGGGTTGAAATGTTCCTTTGCTGTCTTGTCGTGCTTTATTAGTATCAGCTCTCTTTCATAAACTGACATTGGCCTGATTTGATTGCTTTTCAAACCAAGTCCATTGAAAACAAACTCAATAACTCGATCGTACCAATGTCTTTGTTCGTTGTTTAATTGAGCGAGGAGATTGTACAATAACATGTCTGACCTTTCCAACCGGGACTGAATCCTAGTTCTGACTTTACGCGGAGCATTGAAGAATGATATTAAAATATCATTATCCTTCGTGTGCTTTTTCTTGATCTTGGTAAGTACCAGTTGTTGGGAATAGACTCGGAAGAAGTTGACTTCTATTAAATCGAAAACGACATCCAACAAACCAGCATGCGCAACAAAAATGTTGTGGTAAGCTCCGCAAGACGAATTCGGTAAACTTGCCTGCAAGTTTGATGACTTTTCAGCACAATAGAAGCACCAGTTCGCCATTAGCCACAAGTTGAATTCTGCGTTGAGCTTTGGATTAAGTCTTTCAGACAAGAGTGGTTCATCAAATATTTTTATCTTGGTCCAAACTGGTTTACCAGTTGGCGTGGTGCCAGGGTCTTTCTCAAGTTTTCTCTTTCGAGATGTTGGCTGGGTTTTGCTTGAGAATGAATTGGTGAAGATTTCTGCTCTGGCTTTGGAGGTAGCATCAATATTGTAGGCTTGAAATTTGTTGATCTCTTTTTCCATGTTCACAGTCGACTTTAGGGTTGATATTTCAGCTTCAGAGTCGCTGACGTATTCCTCAGGGACAGAAGTTTCAACGACTACTTTAGTGAGTTTAGGGGCGAAGAAGTCTGTTACCTTCAGCTGGCTCATTGGAGACGTTCTCTCCGATTTTTTTGACCTTACTATTGGATCATCCAATTCAACCACTTTTTTTACAGGCCACTGCTTGACAATAAAGTCTCGTAATACTTTGTTGAAGGTGCTATGCAACTTGGTTGTGACTGGGTCAGATGGGTTAGATATTATCACATCTCTGTATTGTTGGAGTAAATTGATGCTTCTGACTTGGAATGAGTGTTTGTAAATTGTGTTGTTGTAGTCGTCATTCAAAGCTTTGGCATATGTGCCAGTCGATGTAACACCCTCCATGGAGATTGTACCATTTGACCAATTGGTCTCTGGGCATCTGGCACCCAAAGTCACCAATATACGTAGCACATTGGCAGATGGAATTCGAAGATTCAATGAGGTGGAGCCTTGGATTTGCATTTCAAGATTACTCTTGAAGCTTACCTCCAAGTGAGAGAGTAAATCATCGAGTCGTATAACATTGTTCAAGTTGATTTCCTGATCCTCTTCCTTTAATTCTGGTAGTATCAGGTCGGTGAACAGTTGTTGGGCCCCTAGGAGTACCGATGACTCCGAGATCATAAAGGGATTCGCAATCTCATCTGCCATTATCCCATAAGACGCTTCGTTTTTTTTGATGCTCGATATCAAAATCAATTTTGCAAAGACACTTTGTAGAGATCCTTGTTTACCGCTATTCATTTATAATAAGCACTCGAGTGGTGAATTATAAAACTCCCCAAAACTAGCATACATGTCATTGACTCTTCAGACTACAACTGGTCCTATCAAAATAGAATTATGGTACATTGACGATGAACAAAGTAACCATGTGGAGAACTTCGTCAGGCATGCTGCACAGGGTACTTACTCCAACAACAAGATATTGAGATACATACCAGGCTTCATACTTCAGACAGGAGATCCTTCGAATACAGGCAAACAGTCTGAAATTGCAAGTCCACAGCAATTGGGGTCTTATAAATCAAAGGAGTATAGCAGATCTCAAGTACCAAAAGCAGACGTTCAAAGAGGCGTTGTCTACACAGTTGGGAGTGAATACGGGTCACAGTTTTTTATAACATTGTCAGATACATACAAACTGTCATTGGAAAACAATAAAGAATATACAATGATCGGGAAAGTGATTGACGGGTTTGATGCATTAGAGGAGATTGAAAATGATCCAGTACTCAATGATACGCTGATGCAAAAGAAGAATGGTAAAATAAAGACTGGAAGATGGAAAAGAGAGATATGGTTGAAGGATATGGAGATTCACAATAATCCGTTCGTGTAGAGTGAAATAAAACAAGTTGGGATCGTTATCAATCCAACTCACCTAATCTTCCCAACATCTCAGCAAATTCCTTGATACTCACACCCGTTCCAATCTTAGGTTTGTCAAAGTCAAAACTTATAACACCTCCTTTGGCATCAACAGTACAAGAACTGAGCATATCGATTAACAAGGAGTCATTGATTGAAGTTCCCAAATTTAGTGCAGACTTGATGGCTTGCAAATCCGGAAGACTTAGATTGTAGTTGATAATATCTTGCTCGTCAACAACAGACTCCTTGGAAGCATTTACAAAGAGTTTCCAGCTCTCGTATATATGGTCAAAATGGTTTCTGAACTTCACAAGTCTGTCAACATTCGACAATAACTTGTCTATGTCAACAATGTCGATAATCTCATCAATGGATCTGACATCACTCGAAGCATTTATAGCAAATGCTTTTATCAAGTTGATGGTTGTGTAATGCTTTACATTCTTCACGTCAAACCGTACGTTCTTCGATTTCATAAACTGATAGTAATAATCGATGCATTTGACGATATCATATGTGAAACAAACAGGTATATCCAACGTGTTTAGTAACTGAGGTACACTTTTCAAGTACAAGTCTGTGGTCTCTGGGTCTATCAACTCCGAGTAAACTTCTAGGATCTCATCTTCTATCTTAGGGTTTAGTTCCTCGAACTTTTTGGATGGGTTGAACCCTTTCCTTGGCATTGCGTGTGGATTGCTTCAAAGATGTCTATTATGTAGCAACAGCAATACCCATCGGCCTGATGACGTACTCAAGATGGCGCACATGAGCAATGCAAAAGTCGTTTTTTTATTCAATCCATAGTTGGAAATATCGCGGTTTGGAGCACGGAGAAGATAAACTGCAACTGTGGTCCTTTTTCAAGAAAGGAGAGGTATAAATGGGGCCCGCAATCCCTCAAATTTGCCCTTGTACAAAGTATACTACTTCACACTATGTCCACCCCAACATCATCTATTCAATTGAGTAGAGAATCTACTTTTAAACTTAACAATGGCACTCATATTCCAGTTGCTGGATTCGGAGTGTACTTGTTGAAAGGAGACGAAACCGAAAAGTTGGTCTACCGTGCGTTGGAAGACGGTTACAGGCACTTTGACACTGCGGTATTCTACAAGAACCAAGGTCCAACAGCCAAGGGTATTGCTGATTACATCCGTGACCACCCAGAAGTCAAAAGACTGGACATCTACTACACCACCAAAATCAATACTCCTGACCAAGGCTACGAGGAAACACGTGAATCGATAAAGGAGATTGCTAAGGAGGTCAAGGAACACATTGGGTATGTTGACTTGATCCTTATCCACACCCCATTGACGAATAAGGAAAAGAGATTGGGCACTTGGAAGGCTTTGCAAGAGTTTGTCCTTGACCCCAACAATGGTACTTTGGAGGTGAAATCTATTGGTGTTTCCAACTATGGAACAAAACACCTTGACGAGTTGTACAGTTGGGAAGGATTCAAGGTCAAACCGGTTGTAGACCAGATCGAATTGCACCCATGGCTCCCTCAAGTCGAATTAAGAAAGTACTTGGCTGAGAAAAACATCTTGCCAGAAGCATACTTGCCATTGACTCGTGGAATCAAATTTGAAGACCCTGAATTGATAGCCCTTTCCAAGAAGTACGGAATCAGCAAGGCTGCCATTTTGCTCAAATGGTCGTACCTCCAAGGCTTCATTGTTTTGGCCAAGACTGCCAACCTTGAGAGAATCAAGGAAAACTTGGATGTGTTGCCAGCCGGTCCGGCTACATTAGGTAAGGTTGACTTGGACCCTGAAATCATTGATGTCTTAAACAAGCCAAACTCAAAGGAGGAATTACTTTGGGGTGGCAATGACCCTACTTTGTATGAGGGTTGAGCTCAAGTGTATATGTTTAATGAATAGAAGTAGACGAGACTCTAGAGTGCTTCAGTATGATTTTTTAGTGCCTTTTTTTACAGTTTCATTCCAGAGACCTTCCCTTTTTTTAGCATGAGCCTGCCAAGGATAGAAGCAATGGGTAGAAGAAGTGCCATGATGCACAGAAGGTTGAGATCTCTGTTTGTTTCAAGTGAGGTTCGAGGTGACATAACCCCACGCAAACTAAAATCACATTCATATACCTTGTGCTCTTTTTTCCCCTCTAATAAAATCCAAGTTCAAGGCAAAGGTTAGGATTGAACTACTGAATGTCCACTTGAACAGTCTACCAAGGCACAAGCACTAGATTGACAACGCGATTGTCAAGACCTTTACCAAATGGCATCATCGAATTGGTTGGCTTGGGCCAACCGGTCCAAAGTGTCTCCACCTCCAAGCAACCAGCTTGGTGATAACAATACCGACGACCACAAGGATGAAGATGAACAGGAAGAAAACGTCAATGACGAGTATAATGATGACGAACAGGACTACGTTCCGGAAGAGGAGGACGAGATAGTCGATCATGTGAATGAAAATAAGAAGAAAGGCTGGACCTTTTGGAGTAACGGTAATACTAATACCGATGTGGCGACTGGAGGAAGTGCCAACATTAACAGCAGCAACAGTGTCAACGGCAACAGCAATAAAGACGCACCTGCAAACAACAACAACAACAACAACAAGGAGAAGATTATAAGCACGTCGAATCGAATCTTACAGTCAACGCCTTCCATAACCAACTTACAAGATTTGGCTAAAAACAACAAACTGGAGAGTAATAATGAGCAAGAAAACACACCGCCAACTTCTGGAGGTAATAATTCACAACAAGACGATGCTGTGTTGTATAAACCACACCATAAAGCATCACAATTCAACCAGATTAATACACACAAGAACGAGAACCTCAGAGAAAACGTGATTGTACCTAACTGGGACACTTGTTTGCCAGCACAATCGAATGCATTCGAGTCTTCCCAGTCTTCGTCTTCAGCATTGTCGTCGTCTTCCTTAGCCTCAGCACTTTTTGGAAATTCATCGACGTCGAACGTAAGTCTGAACAGTTCTGTAATGGACTTAAAGAACTGGAGAAACTTCTTGCACCAGTTCTCGGCCAAGTTGGGCTTCACGAGTCAGCAGTTGACTAGTGTGGTAGAAGACTTCGATGATAACACAACCAGTTACAAAGACTCAGACGACGACAAGTCAAAGGTGGAAAGAGAATTCAACTTGCTCTATGAAAGAACATACAAGTTGTACGGAAGATCATTGGCTAAATTGGCACCACACAAAAGAATGTGTCTTCCCAACTACAACAAAACGTACACTGTCGAGCCAATTGACTTGCCCACCGATGCGGACTATGGTTCGATTCCAGGCGACCATGGGGCTAACGATGATGAGAACTCGATATCCATCACGAATGACCCCATGGGTAACTTGCTCATTAACCATAAAAAGAGTTATAGACCACACAACACTCCTGAGCTCGTGTCACTGAAATTGAAACCGCTACAGAAGATCAAGCGGATCTTGGTGATTGGTGTGCACGGCTTCTTTCCAACCAAAATGATAAGACCGTTGATAGGAGCACCCAAAGGAACATCCTTAAAATTCGCCAACGAAGCTGAAAAGGCCATTATTAGATACTGTATTGAAAACAAGATGATTTCCGAGGATGACTCCAACAGCGTCAGCATCCAAAAGATTGCTCTTGAGAAAGAGGGCAAGATTTTTGACAGGGTGAACTTCTTCACTGAGATCTTGACGAAATGGAAAGACGAGTTGAACGAGGCCGACTTTATCTTTGTTGCATCACACTCACAAGGATGTGTGGTGTCGATCATGTTGCTTGCGAAGTTGATCAAACTGGGTATCCTTGAGAATGCAATCAAAAAGCGGATCGGAATATTGGGGATGGCAGGTATTAACAACGGGCCATTTTACGGAGTGGACAAGTCGTTTTTCATGAAAGCGTATTCGACGATCGAGCATGATTCTTTGGCTGAGTTGTTTGAGTTTACCAAGTTCAACAGCGTTCAGTCTTTGGATTACAAGGAGTCAATTCAGACGATTATCAACGCCAACGTGAAGATTTGTTTTATTGGCTCAATCAATGACCAGTTAGTGCCTCTTTACTCTGCGTTAGCGTCACATGTCTTCCACCCAAACATATACCGGGCATGCTACATTGACCATTCGTCGCAGACACCACTCTTTATCCAGAAGTTGGTGTCTCTTTGCTGCCACTTGCAGAACTTGGGTTTCTTCGACAACAATGTCTTGAAGGAGTTGAGCACGTCTCTTGCTGGAACCATGACAGGTGGTGGCCACTCCAAATTGTATAACGATGGAAAGGTATATGATTTGGGAGTCAAGTTTGTATTGGACACTGACGACATTATAATCCCGCCTACACAACCGACTCTTAGGGAGAGTGCGGCTAAACACACCCAGTCGCTCGTGGCAAACAAATCTAACGGGACCCTTCAGAGTCAAACTAAGATCCCTATTACAAACGAGGTGTACATCAAAGAGTACAACATTGGAAAGATTGGAACGAACCCATTCATATTGCCGTGGTGTCTTAGAGGATTGTTATTCAACATTGAGAAGAATTGGCCCAACCACCTGAAGTCCATTGAAAAGAACCAAAAGAATGGATACGACGAGATAAACGACTTGTACACCTCGTTCGAAGCGTGGAAACCAGAAACAAAAGTACAGAAGGAGCTCAAGTTCAGATTGAACGGGATCAGAGCTAGTAAACTATAAACTTTTAGATAGTCAACTGAACAACAGAGATATGTATCTAAGTAGTCTTAAGTATTTCTCTTTCAGATATAGCACCGTGTTATCTGCTCGATATCCTAAAGTAAAAATCTTAAGCTTCACTCCAGACTCTGTGGGCAAACTGGTCGCGCTTAAATAAAATTGGTGGACTATTTTTTGTTTTGATTTGCAATTCTTCAATCCATTCGACAGGGACCATTGCTTATATAGTTAGGCCGAGATAGAGAGATAGTGAGGTAGAGCACGGGTAGTTCTTTGATATCCCTACCATCTGAGAATTGAGTTGCACATTTTGAGGTTTCCACAAGACAATGAGCAGTAATTTGTTGTTTTCACCGGTGGAAGATGATCAAACGCCAGACACGTCGGACCATTCGTCGGACGATTCAAAGGGAGTGCGGCAGGTGTATTCAGCGAATGAAGGGAAAATACATATCTCCAAGGACCTAGCGCTGAGTCTTAGTTCTCCTTCGAATCTGATAAATTTTAATGGTAGAACCCAAGCGGACCTGAAATGCCAACTGCAAGAGTGGAATGAACAAGAGCTCTCGTTGCTCCGAAGTGAGAACCCTTTCACTCTCCCACAATTAAAGACTTTATTCCCTCAAAAGCTGGCGAATCAGTTGAAAGTCGCTGCTGGAATTTTAGGACTGCCATCGGAATGGTCACATCAAGAGACTAGCTTCGTAGAAGCAAACAAAGACAAATCCTTACACTTTTTGGGATCCCAGCTCCCACGCAGAACCCAGACCGATATCGAGAATTATATCCTCCATGCATACCACGAGAAACTCGAAGAATTGGTCGAAGAAGAGGACAACTTTGAAGAATTCATCGGAAGTTGCGTGTCCGTTGACATTTCAGGCAAGTTCCTAAGAGAAACATTTCCTAACGTTGAGCTATCGATACTCTCAACGAAAATACGGTCTCTTCACCCTTTGGATACGCTTCCGCTATCCAAGATTGAAAAGCAGATCATAAAAGTAGCAATCGGCAAAGGGCAAACTGTTGAGAGCTTTGCGGAAAGCTGTCCCTGTCGGTCAATTCAATACCTTGAAGAAAAGAGTAAAGAGATTCAATTCGTCACAGTTAGACGTTCGGGGTTTAAGACGCAAACAGAGAAATTATTATATGAAGCACAATGGACATTATTGGAGAACAATACATCAACGAAACGGGCGAGAACCAATCGCCCAGAGATCGTGGTTGCCCCTCCGAAACAGAAAGTCAAAAAGGTGTTGTCCCCAGAAGAAATAGAAGAAAGGAAAAGAAGAAACCTTGAAAGAGCTGCAGCGAAATTACGCGAACAAGAAGAAAGAAAGAGACGCAGGGAGGAGAGACCGGTTAAGAAATCAGAGCTGCGTACGCATCCTAAGTTTTATTTCTTGAACGATCTTCTTGCTGGCGCTGAACATTTTCAGTCTGTGATCGGAGACAAGAAACCAGTGGAAGTTGGAGAGAAAAGAAGAAGAACCGAAGTATCGTATAACGAGAAGGAAATTGAACAAAATGTCTTAAAGAAGCAGAAGGAGAATGAGTTGGTACTTAAAGGGAAGAAGAAGCCAGAATTGGTTCCCAAAGTTAAATTAAACAAAGTGTTCATTGCAAAACCAGCGATACCGAAAACTTCAGGAAACCTTAAGGTTGAGTTTGAGTCAGAGTCAGGCAAGACTTTTATCAGATTGGATAAAAAGTCTGTACCAGTATCATCAAATAAAGCTAATAAGTTGCTTGAGGCTGTCGCAGGTCTCGCCAAAGTCAAAAAGCCCACTGTCAAGAAAGAAAAGAAAGCCAGAAGGCTTGAAAACCCTGATATTGAAAAGACAGTTGATGTTGAACGTAAACTAGAACCAACTCAGAAGACCAACCCATTTAGCCCAAGTGACCTAGAAGGCGACACCACAATTCCTCTCCACGACAGACAATTGTACATATCCAGCTTTTACGAAGCAAATGCAACAGTTCCAGAGCTTGCATTTGTTGAAACTTCTGAATGCTCATCTTGTTTTGATATTATGACTAACTTGGATGAAACCCAAGCCTTCAACGACGATTTGGCTGTGGAAATTGTTACAAGCCACGCCAAAAACTACAGGTCGTTACCAATCTCGTTCCCACCGCTATACAACGATGGAGTTACCAACTCATTAAATTCCATAAGAATTAGATTCTTGCTCTACCCCGAGCACACTGAACAGTTTATTCTCGCTGAACCTAAGAGCAACGAATTAGATCCTGTTTACGAAATCAGCAAACTCATGATGCTTCATTATGCACTCTACTTTTCACATTCAACACAGTTGGGAGAGATTTTGAAAGAAGACTACTATTCCAAACTTGAAAGTGCTGTCACGGAAAATGATTTTGGTGATTTCATGTTTATTGTTGATTCGTGGAATGAGTTGATGTTACTATTGTCGCCCAATAAGAGAAGCGTCGATAAAGTCAGAAACGATCCCACCGATATCAATTCTAATGTTAGAGCCTACTTGGCACCTGTTGAACACAGATCTCCGTCTATCGACGATCTTAAGTTGGATATATTTTTCCAAGAAATCACTTATGAACCTACCAGTCCCAAGTATGTTGTTGTTAACAAGGACCCCTCCCAAGAAAAAGAGGAAATCGAAAAGCCTACAAATTATGAGGAAGCCTTCTTTTCCAGATTAAGGGAAAAGAGTAATGTCTCCAGGTTTGCTATGCACCAAGTGTTACTCAGAGCGTACTCCAGAATTGTTTCAACTTCATCGAGGAAGTTAAGAGATTATCGGTCATTTACGGCTGAAGTGTATGGAGAATTGTTACCATCCTTCACAAGTGAGGTTTTGCACAAAGTAAACCTACTTCCGAATCAAAAGTTCTATGACTTAGGTTCTGGAGTGGGTAACACCACTTTCCAAGCATCGTTAGAGTTTGGTGCATGTGTAAGTGGTGGATGTGAGCTAATGGATCATGCTTCAAAGTTAACGAAATTGCAGCAGGGACTTCTTAAAAAGCACTTAGCCTTGTTTGGCTTGAAGCAAATGAATCTAAACTTTGCCTTACTGCAGAGCTTTGTTGACAATCCTCAAGTAAAAGACATTGTTTTAGATTGTGATGTGTTGATTGTGAACAACTATTTGTTTGACGTTAACTTGAATACGTCCGTTGGCAAGTTGTTGTTTGGGTTAAGACCTGGTACAAAAATCATAAGTTTGAGAAACTTCATCAGACCCCGTTATAGAGCAACAGGCGACTCTATTTTTGATAAACTCAAGGTTGAAAAGCACCTGAGCGACGAGCTCTCTGTCAGTTGGACCAGTAGCAGGGTATCATATTATATATCAACCGTTCAAGAGGGAATTTTGCCTGAGTATTTGGGATACAAAGAAGTTTCTCCACTGAAGACTCCAGAATCAGACACACCCTTACCAGCACCCGTTGAAGACTCTTTTGCTAAAAGACTTTTACAAACTTGATCTCTGCAATGAGGATTCAAGTGACTACTCCAGGGAGAGTAGGTGTATATTATATTCTTTTCTTGTTTTATTACTTAATGTATATTACATAAATAGGTACCTTTACTAATACAATAAATACATAGCACCGGCTTGGATTAGTTCTATCGTACAATGCACCCCAGCTTGTCGTGGGTAGGTATTGTCAAATTATTCGTGAAGCTTAGCGTTTAGAATTAGCAATTAAATAGACAACTCCGCGATCGAGATTTTTCTAGTCTTATGCTTTTTGCTTCTTTAAATGTTTTGGTTTGTTTATCTCGTTTTTCACGTCAATCTCTTCGATAGTTCTTTTGGAGGAAGGAGTTGGTGTTGCTGCAGGGGTTTGTAGTGGTTCTGTCTTAACAACGCCGATGCTGGTGGGCTCGATTGACCCTGGTCTGGAGGCGGAATTAGAGCCAACCTCTTTTATTTTCTTCTTCTGTGGTCCCTCCATTTCTTTAGTGATGGCTAAAAGCAATGTGTTCACTCTTCTTCCCAATTCCTGGGGTGATCTGGATAATACGTACCAGTCAAACTTGAAAAGATCACTGGACATGATCTCTTCCTTTATCTTTTCGTACAAAGCTTCGTGGAAAAGGCCAAATTTGTGAACACAGCACAAAATAAACCTATCTTCAGCTTTAGAGTACACCCTCTTTGAGTTGTTGGGTGGGTACTGAATCTTCAATTCTTCCAATGGATCTTTCAAGTTTTCCATCTTCTTATTCAAAAGTTTTTGCTGGTTCAATAATTTGGCCAGTTTCTTTTCACTGGCCTCTATCTGTGACAAGTACTTATCGTACCCTTCAATCTTCTGGTATGAAACCCAGAATTTCTTCAGATATCTCTCTACCTCTTCCTTGGACTTATTACCCAAGGCTTCAGCAATCTTGCCATACTCTTCCTTACCATACTTGGCAATTGCATGGATCAAGTTTGTGAAATCACGTCTAGTCCAATTGTGGAAACTTTCTTCCAACAACCTCTTCTTCAACACTACTTCTTCTTCAGTTAATGAAATAACTGAATCGACCTTTTCTTGTTCAGCCTTTCTCTTTTCGTCTCTTGAAACGTCGCTCTTAAATTCGTCTTGCAAGAATTCTTCGTCACTGTCACCAAAATCGTTGAGGGAAAATTTGTAGCCTATTTCCTTCTTAAAAGCCAACTGTTCTCTGTCTAACAATGCTGGCAATTCTTCTGGGAAGAATTGATGGTCTTGTATGTTGTACAATTTGGGGGCTCTAGGTATTTTGAGAGTTGTTTTGCTGTTGGTTTTTTGAGTTGTAGGGAGCTTCAAGACATCCTTATAGTAGTTATCCACAGAATACGTCAATTCTTTTCTTTCTCTCTTGGAAGGATTGATCCATGAGAAACCATTTCTCCCATCGTTACCACTGATTTCACCAAAAGGGTTTTCCCGCTTGGCAAAGTTTTGGCCATTCCATTCGTAGGCAGAATTATCGAACGTGAAGTTCTGTACATCGTCAAGACCCAACTTGTTGAATTTGGCATTTAAGGTGGCAGTCTTCGCAGCACCCCTCTTCAAGATCTCGTCAATGTCATCATCCAACATTGTGCTCTTACCTCCCTTAGTTGACTCAAACACCTTTTTGGCGCCATGTTGAATCATGCCAATCAAATCATCCTTTGAGTTGCCTATGCTGCTTCCATTTCCGTTGCTGTTCGCAGCCGAATTCAAGTGCCGTCCTTGTTGGATGACCAACTGGTCCAATCTTAACTTTTGGGCAGCTCTTTCCAACACCTTCTCCTCAATGGCATTTTCAGTGACAAATCTGTACACTTTAACTTGCTTCTTTTGACCGATTCTGTGGGCTCTGTCCATTGCTTGCAAGTCTGCCTGAGGGTTCCAGTCCGAGTCCAAAAGGATAACTATGTCTGCCGTTGTCAAGTTAATACCAAGACCACCGGCTCTTGTTGTCAACAAGAAAATGAACTTGTCGGAATCAGGAGCATTGTAGTCGTCAATTGCCTCAATTCTGTCCTCGTGTGACGTAGAACCGTCGATTCTACAGTACTCATAGTCTCTCAAGAAACAATAATCTTCCAAGATATCGAGCAATCTTGACATCTGCGAGAAGATGAGAACACGAGAGCCATCCTTCTTGAATTTTTGAAGCATCTTGTCCAAAATGATCATCTTACCAGAGTTGTAAACCAAGTGCTCATCGGTGGTATAAGGCGGGCCTGGCTCCGCACCGTCAAATAAGTAAGGGTGGTTACAACATTTTCTCAACTGCATGACAATGTTGAGCAAGCGCGTTTTGCCTTCACGTTTCCCGACAACACCGTTCACGGCGTCAATATCTTTTTCCAAGAGTTTCTTGTACCACTCAATTTGCATGTCTGTCATTCCAATGTATACATTCGTCTCGATCTTGGGAAGCAAGGACTTTTCGACATCGATCTTAACTCTTCTAAGGAGGAACGGACTGAGAAGTTGGTGCAATTGCAGCACAACCTTATCTTGATCGTGTTTATCACCATCATCTCCAGCTTCTTTGTTGAACCATTCGTTGAAAAGCTCGGAATCTCCAAATACATCGGGCAATAAAAAGTTAAGCAAAGCCCACAACTCGTGCAAGTTATTTTGCAAAGGTGTTCCTGTGATCAACAACCTATTTCTCAGGTAGAAGAGTCTAATAATCTGAGACAAGGAGCTGTCCTCGTTCTTTATACGGTGGGCTTCGTCGACGATGATGTATTCCCACCTGAATTTCTTCAACTGTGACTTTTCGCGAATCACCATTTCGAACGAAGTGATCAACACGTCAAAGTCGCAGGTGAGTAATCTGTCTTGGATGATTTTACCACGGTCCTCTTTGGGGCCCTGCAACACAACCACGTTAACTTCGGGGGTCCATTTGGCAAACTCTCTTCTCCAATTGTCCAACGTGGATTTGGGCACAATCACGATGAATGGTCCATTAACGTCCTTCACGTACCTCAAGTACCCCAAGAAGGAGATGGTTTGTAATGTTTTACCCAACCCCATTTCGTCGGCCAATATACCGCTTAGTCTGTTTTCGTAGAGAGATATCAACCAGTTCAAACCTTGCACTTGGTATTCTCTCAACGTTCCTTCTTGCACATACGAGGGTGATTCTGTGAGTACGGTTGGTGGCACGTCGTCCTCTTCGACTTCATCGTGCAACAATTCGGCGTCTTCTTCCTTTTCTGTCTTTCTCCGCCTTCCCTTCTTTTTGGGCTGCTGTTGCAGAAACGACAACTTGGAGTCGATTTCTCTAATCTTCTTTTTGAAGGTGGGGTCTTTCAGTGCTCCCAAGTCGATAAAGTGGCGGAAAAGTGGTGTTAAGCCGAGCAAGTACTTGAATCTTTTCGTGGAGTCATCTCCTTCCCTGAGTCGTGTTGTTTTGGGGTCTGCGGTGAGCAAGTACCTTTTTCTAACTGCTTCTTTCACTGGCTTAGTCACCTCGATATCGGACTCCGATTCAGACTCGTTGGAGCTTGTTTCCTGTATTTTTGTTGTTATCTGTTTTGCTCTTGTTCTGGGAGGTGGTTTGTTTTTAGGTGTTTCATCCACCTCCGCAGTATCTTCTCTGGCCGACTCGAACTCATCTTCAGAGTCGTCGTCGTTATCTGATTGTTTCTCATCTGATGCTTCCAGGGCGACCTCGTGGTCGCTTGTTGCGCTGCTTTCTTCTACAGATTCTTCCTCCTCTTCTTCATCGTCCAGTATCACGACCTTAGCCTTACGCGGTCCCTGCTGCTGCAAACGTCTAGAACTGCGGCGTCCATTGACCGGCGGCTCCTCTGTTGATTGATTGCCAACGACCTTGGTGGTATTCTTCTGTGCAGCCGCTCTTGGGGGCCGACCTGGTCTCCGGCGCAGATCGGGCATTCTGAGCTGTTGCAAAAGATGGAAATGGTTGTGAAAAAAAACGGTTGCGAATTGGCTGCAGCACTATAGTCTTCTCTCGCGGTTACTGACGTGACGTGCAATTCCCACCACTAGATGTATTGCAACTATGAACGGTACAACTATGAATGGGCCTGCTTTCCCTGAAATCCAAAAAGATGTGTTTATCTAAAAAAAAGGGAAAAAGCGTATAACTCCAAAGAAAAACAAATGCGAAAATTTAGTTATGAAATTTGGCTTGAAACGTTTGGTGTGGTACTGACCGACGAGGCTGGATTGCGAGCTGGGAGTTGTAGTGGGTGTTGTAGCTGTGCATCCGTAAATAGGCGTACTTGTGGCTCTTTGTTCGGCTCCAGTGCCCCGGGCAATATCGCCTCTTGTCCGGCCTCTAGCCCTCTTGCAAACAAGGGATCTCCAGAAACTTTGGTCGCTATACTGGATCTATACACACGTGACACAAGTCACAAAAGGGAATATTTTTTGCAGTCTTGGATGGTTAGAGAGGTAGTGATGGTAGTGATAAGTAAGAGAGGGACTGGCAGAGTCCGGACAGTGTGGGCATGTATGTGTAGGTGTATTTATGGTGAGTATGTGAATTATAAGCTCTTGAGAAACCACCAATTTGTTCGAGAATTGTCAGAATTATCAGAAAAATGAGATCATTCCTGGGAGTAGACTTTATACTTTTCTGGCTTTCAGTATCGATTTTGTCATTCTCACAATAGGAACAGTGCAAGACAGGAGGTGAGGTGAGGTGAGGTGAAGTTTGAGTTTGGGTCTCATATTCTACACCCTATTGCTGTATTCTGAAATTCTGACCCTCAGAGTTTAATTCTTTATTCATTTAGTAATCGTCCGAATTTGTATGGAGTTGAAGTCATGGGTGCGGTCTATTTTTTTCTGTGCTTTGAGTTGCATACATTCTCGTTTCGTTCAGAATTTATTCAGTATGTAAGTCTCAGTGAAAGTAGTTTGAAAGTAATATGATATGTCAAAGACATTACAGCTACATAACAACATTATTCTCTGCTAAACCCCAATCAATCTTCTCCTTGCCTATGGAACCTAGCCACTCGTTACACTTTTTGAAGACATTCAGGTCAAAAAAGCCTCTGTGCGCAGACAATGGAGATGGGTGTACCGACTTTATGACGGTGATCTTGCTTGACTGGCGCAACACAGGGTTGAACTTGTTGATTCTGTTTTGTGCGGGCGATCCCCAGGCCATGATTACGAGTCCTTCTTTTTTATGGAAATCGAGTGCAACGCGAATGATTTGTTCCGTGAAGGTCTCCCAGCCCTTGCCCTGGTGGCTATTTGCCTTGTGTGCTTCGACAGTAAGACACGCATTGAGCATGAGCACTCCACGCAGTGCCCACTTGGACAAGTTTCCTCCGCCAGGACGTCCCTTCATGTACGGTGCCTGGAATGTGGGGTAATCGATTGCCAATGCCTTGTAGATGTTGACCAACGACGGTGGTGGCTTTGTGGGTTCCAACACCAGGAACGCAAGCCCATGTGCTTGGTTGTGATTGTGGTATGGGTCCTGACCCATCACCAAACACTTTACTTGGGGTAGTGGTGTGTAGTGCGACCAGGAGTAGACATCTTTTGCTGGTGGGAAAACTGTTTTGCTAGCACTTTCTTGTGCTAGGAACCTCTTGAGATTGAGAAAGTAGGGCTTGGTGAGCTCTTCATGGAGGAAAATGAGCCATGTGATATGAAGCTGCTCAATTTCGAGTCGGAGAAGGGTACGTTGTTCTTCTGTGAGCGATGAGACCCATTCATTTTTGTTAAACTTGTGTTTGGCGAGAAGATCTTGATATTCTTCACCCTTGGGTTCTTCTTTACTTTCTTCTGGTTCTAGTATTGCTTCTTCTTTAGGTGCTTCTTTACTTTCGTCCTCTTTAGGCTCTTTCGGTTCATGCTCTTCTTTTAATTCGTCTTTCTCAATCGTTGTTTCAGTCTCTTCCACGCTTTTCAATTCCTTCTCAATAACCTTTTTGACCGCTTTCTTAGGCTTCAGCTGTCTTTTCTCCTTCTTCGTTTCACTCTCCAACTTCGCCTTCTTGAAGAAGTCTGTAATCGACACTTTGTTCTCCATCAGTCTCTTCACAGTCATGATACGCGTCTAGAAAATTCAAAAAATTAAACGAATATTTCGTGAATCATGTTACTGAATTTATTAATACCTTTAATCTTTCTATTGAAATCTCATAATTATTATCTGTTAATACTTACACACTCTTCACATGACACCCTTAGTCTATTAATTTTCTCTTTGGTACCTATATCAACTTGGTCAACCCATACGGATAATCATGATCTTTCCGAAGAACAATACTTGTCAACATACTGTATCCAAGGTAAAGAACCCAACTGTTGACCAACACCAATGCAAACTTTGTCATTTCGTCTTTGATGAACCCTTCTGTGGTTGGTTTGTAATTTCCCAAGAATACCAAACTTGCGAATGTGATGCCTAGGAACAAGTAATTGGCACTTACTATAAAGATCTCTATGCCGAACTGGTAATACTGACCTCCACTGATGTAGATCTGCTCTCCATTATCATTGAGGGCAACGAAAGGAACACCTTCGGTCATGGTGAAGGCGTATCCACTCACAAATACCAAGGTGAGTCCAATGAAAAGCGCTGCTGCGAAGTACTTTCTATCAAAAGTCTTGAGGAACTTGGGCCCACGCTTCTTCAAAAGAATAATCATCAGGAACGTGATTGCAAACGTCTTGAAGAACTTGAAGTTCAGCTCAGGTTCACTCACTTCCGCAGCACCATCAACATTATCCCAAATGAAATGTGAAAACTGTTCAATCTGCTCCTTCAATGTAGCGACAGGAAGCTTAAACAAATAGTGGGGATCAGTAAGAAACTTGTACTGGTACTCCTCAGAGTTGGCAACGCTCGTGTCGATATCCTTATTGGGAGGGATCAACCAGATGTGTGGAATTGAATCAAACTCGAGTATCTCAAACAACTTAAGATTGGTTTGGTCGATAAGATCCACATTGAGGAAGAACAAATTGGCTTGGTGATCATTGTAGTGGCTCCACCACTTCTCCAGAACTGTTCCGACTATCTTCGGTAAATCCTCGCACACTGGGCAATCGTGGTTGGAGTCTGTCAGTGTAAAGGTTACCATTGTCCAATAAGAACGAGGACCAGTTACCATTGAAAGATTGCTGTTATTTATCGGTATGACATACTGGGGGTGTCTCATTGACTCTGTGAACAAGTCGAGTGCGGCCAGACGGCTCGCTATCACCAAAGTGATCAAGAAACTGAGGATGTAGAGCCTTGATAGCATTGGTTGTCTCGTGTAATTTTTTTTTACTGAAATTTGAAGTGCTAACACAAGTGAGTATGGTGGTGATGGAGAAGAGAATGTATGGGGGTCGTGAGTACTCTGAGAGTCGTTGGAATTGAGAAGCGGTATGAGAGATTTGCGAAGTGAAGAGATTCGAAACAGAATGCTTGGAATGTGTTTGTATTTGGCCAGCCGTGCTTCCTATGAGTTTCCTGTGGGGGTTATCAACTGGTGACTATGAAGAATGTAATGGAAAGGTATATGAAAGGACTAGGTGAGTATTAAAGGTGGCTATAGAAATTCGGCTTGTATGCTTAATATTGAAATCATGAGATAAATTCACCAATACAATGCTGAACCTGGGTGAGATCTTTTGTTCAATAAGTACGCTATTATTCTTTACCGTTCATTCATCTTGTTACAACAAGAGCTTACACATTAAAGTTATCAACTCTTCTGGTCTTTTTAACAGGTATCTTCAACCTTTAAGTAAAAACGATACAGCCTCTACCATTAACTCTCAATCACTCATCACATATCATTTAATGTCATCCTTCTCACACTTTGTTAATCATGGTTTAATGAGAGAACCAGAGAACCAAAAGTCAAGGTGAGGCTTTATCGGTGTAGAAAATGAGGCTTCTCGGGTTCTCAGAATTTCAGTTGGCAGACTCACTGCGAGATGAGGCGACTTCTTAGTTATGCTTGCCTTTGTACTTACTTCAGCCACTCTTGCGGAGAGTCGGAGTAGTTGGTGTGGCTCTTCAAGTAACATTTCGATTATCTATATCTATAACTCGTCATTCACGAAATCCTCCTTCTCATCTTTATTGATGATGAAAAAGCCCAAGGTGACGATCGCTGCACCAAACAAATACCATGCGTTCACCGAGAAGCCTTTAATGAGCCAATCTCCCATCATGGCCAATGGGATCGTCATCGAAAGCCCCACCGTCACTGTCAACGGACTTGTGAGCAACACGGCCTTGCACCAGCAGAAGTCACTGATGAAGGTGATGAACGCGTTGATGAGGAGTAATGCTGTTACCTCTCTTGTGTGAGGCAATTCGAATGTTTCCCACTTGAGGAAGTTTAGTGCTATTAGCACGGGCCACAAGAATACTAGGCACCACACCCCGACAAACCCAAAGAACAAGTGGGTGTTCAACTGTCTCTCACGTACTGGTCCGCTGACGGTAGGGATCATGATCTCGAACTTGAGCAAGATGGTGTAGAGTCCGTAGATGAAGGCACCCAGCAATGCAAGAACGTTCCCTGTCAACACAAGGAGCGAGCTGTCTACCTCCGGTTGGTTATCTGGTGTTCCTGACGTGTCGATCTTCGTCACAATAAGCACTCCGCTGAAGCTCAACACTATACCCAAGATTTTGTTCTTGTTGATCTTCTCGATTGCATAGAGGTACCCAACTATCAACGTGAAGAAGGACGATGTCGACGACAAAATGGTCTGTGATGCAACCGAGGTGTATGAGAGCGACGCGTTGGTCACCAAGTTGGCCGAGAACCACAACACTACAAACTTGAGTGACAACACCACTGTTTCGTAGATGCTGATGAACTCTTCTTCTCCCTCTTCCACCGGGTCGACATCCTCGAGGATACTTGTTCCTATGTCAGCTTCGGCATCTTCTGTTATCTGTAGATCGGTCAAGTTATCGATCGAACTGTACCCATGCTTCATCACCTCCTGGTCCGCGCCCCTCTGAGCCTTCGCCTTGGCTTTATAGTACGAGACCCTAAAATCGCGTATAAACTCTGCAACACTCAACTGCTCATACCTCAAGTACGGTATCAAATAGAATACAAAGCACCCCGTATTGATATAAGTAATAAAGAATGGCTTCCGATAACTCTCGTCCTCGACCATCCCGTTCACCAAAAAACTCGAGCTGACCCAAAAGACAACCACCGAAGCCAAGTTGATAAGCCCCAAAATCCACTTCTGAGAAGCGTCTAGACTAGTCGTAGGGACAAAGAAAGCAGCGAAGTACGTCCGCACTGTCCGTAACACTCCATCGTTTAACGCCATCGACCTGTTTCGTTCCTAATTTTTGGTTTTTTAATCCACACTTTTAAGCAATAGCTTCATCAAGCCGTTTGGATACGACAGAAAAAAGAATTGACGTTCTCGTTACGTAATCCGATGGCATCACCTTGTGGGGTGAGTCAGGATCCAGAGAGTGATGGGGTGAGGGAGAGGGAGTGACGTAGGTGTATGGACTGTAGTATAGGTGGTCCAGAGATTTGTTTGCTGGTGAGCAGAGAGAAGAGTGGGTCTGATCTGGGGGAATGATCTCAAGATTAAGGTTTTGGTCGTATAACGGACGGCTGGGCTATTCCGAAAAGAGTCGCATTTAGTGGGAAGAGTCAGAGAAGGATCTTGTAGAGAATGTTTTATAGTAAGTGTTCTGTGTGGTATGTGAAGGTTGAAGACGTTGGGATAGATGTAGAGTGGTGGTGTATTTGTAGAAGGAATTCCACTGGTTATCCTGAAAGCGTGCACCAAAAAATTCTGTTTCCGTTATTTCTACTTTGAATTGGTGTTGAATTGACTCTGGATAGGAGTAGCGGATGTGATTAAGATGGAGAAACTCAATGATTTTGAAGTCTCGTATTGAGTAATTAGGTTGGAGCTGAGTGTGTGACAGGTGAATTAGTTGAGTTTAGTAATTCTTGGCTCGGCTCAGTCTAACTGTAGCTACAGCTCTTGTGATGTTAGAGGTAGGTGTAGTGACCGATTACCTCAGAGGGTTAAAATTTTTGAAAGTCAGTACAGTTGGCACCTGGTACTAAGTGATGCTATTTAGCTCAGATATAGAGGATTTGTCATGGCTCATCATTAGTTGCCATGCACTGCTGGAGTATAAGGATATCTGGCTGCGAAAATTTGTTAGGAAATGATCTTGGATGAAGTCGTCATGATTATATATACGTCTGTTTTGTCTGGCATATATCCTTGAATTATACAACAATGTTGTGAGTCAACTTTCCAATCGACTAAACAGTATAGAAGTATATACTTTTCTGTCTATCATGTTTATCAAAAACTTGAGATACTGGTGGAATACTGATGGCCATATCCATGTAAAACCTCTATACTTGCATTTTAGAATGCATTGAGATATTTCTGGTATGTATGGTAGGAAGCTTAAATTTCACAGAAACCAAAAAACGGAATGCTGGTTGCTACACATCTCTCCTTACACTCTACAAGTATCCAGCACCCACCAACACCCTCTGCACTCTAAAGCTACCAATCTCTCATTCAATTAACCCCAGTTTTGAAATCAACTGAAAAATAAAAATCAAACTACAATCAATGCCACCCAAACCGTATGTAAATCAGCACTACGATCAATAGACAAAACTAACCTTCCTAGAAGAGTCAAGAAGGTCAAAGAACCTGCGCCCTTCAAGTATCCACGCGTGGAATGCGCCTACAAATTCGGTGCACACGTCGGAATGTCTGGTGGAGTATCCAAGGCAGTCACCAACGCAATGGATATAGGAGCCAACAGTTTCGCCCTCTTCCTTAAATCTCCACGTAAGTGGGTATCCCCGCAGTTCCCAGAAGACGAGATAATCAAATTCAAAGAGTTGTGTCAAAAGTACGGGTTCAATACGCGTACTGATATATTACCTCACGGATCGTACTTTATCAACTTGGGAAACCCAGACCCTGAAAAGGAGGAGAAGGCGTACGACTCGTTCTTGGATGACCTCAAGAGATGCGAAAAGTTGGACATTGGGTTGTACAATTTCCACCCAGGATCCAGCTTGGACTCGGACCACGGTGAAGCTTTGAAGAGATTGGCGAAAAACATCAACAAGGCCATTGCGGATACTGAATTTGTCAAGATTGTCATTGAGAACATGGCAGGACACGGAAACTTGATTGGATCCGATTTGCAAGACATTAAAGAAGTCATTGAGTTAGTGGAGGACAAATCGCGCGTGGGTGTGTGTGTGGATACCTGCCACACGTTTGCTGCTGGTTATGACATCTCAACCGACGAGAAATTTGACGATTTCTGGAAAGAGTTCGACAAGATCATAGGACTTGAGTACTTGGCTGCCATTCATTTGAATGACTCTAAGGCACCATTGGGTGCAAACAGAGATTTACACCAGAAATTGGGCCACGGGTTCCTTGGCTTGGACGTGTTTAGGAAAATTGCAAATTCACCTCAGCTTCAAGGTATCCCAATTGTATTGGAAACACCTGTGGAAAAGGATGACAGTGTTTATGGTGAAGAAATTAAATTGTTGGAATGGTTGCAAGACAGGAAGATTGACGACGCTGAGTATGTTGAGAAAAAGAACGACTTGTCTCTGTTAGGGAAGAAGGAGAGAGAGGAACATTTGAAGAAGTTTGAGAAGAAAACTGAAAAGAAGACTACAAAGGCTGCCAAAGGTAAAAAGAGGGATGCTGATGTTGCCGATTTGTTAGTCTCGAAGCCGAAGAAGGAGCCAAAGAAGAAGACAACAAAGGTTGAAGTATGAAGCAACAAAGTATTCAGGTTATCTGAAGCGAAGAAGTGATCAAATCGAGTGAAAATGTTTCAATATGTTAGTTTGAATAAGTAGTGTGATGTACAATCAGTGTAGTGGTTGCCGTATGATTTTACTTATGATGTACAATTCCTCATCGTGGAGCTGTGTGCTTGCCAGACCTGCCATTTTTGAATTTTGCACCCAAAAATTTTCTCCATTTCGTAGTGTATAAGGCATTGCAACTCAACGCAACTCTATTACAGAAGTTGAAATGAGTACATATGTTCATTTGCAATTTTAGTGCGCATAAAGCTCCTGGGCTACACTAACTCCATTTACACAACAACTTTCTGTGATGTGAAACAGTAGCATAAGGAAGAATATAGGAAAGAAATACTCAAAAAGATCATATGCTCCCAGTTTACATTCAAAATTACATTTCGGTTCCTATCATTTCCTTGCCCAACCTTGGACTCCAACCTATTCCTTCCTAAAACGAGAGTATCCTAAACCAGAGTATTCTTGTGCACAGTTCCATCATGCTATCGAATTTTCATCATACAAATTATATAACCTAGCTCGAATCAGCTCATACCTCTACAAAAGTTCACACTCACATCACTCCCCGACTCCACATCAATATTTCACCGATAAATACCAAACTTGCCTCACAATTGCCTCCACATCAAGCAACCCATCTCGTCGCTAATCATTCTGATCAGTTTTGATCCTGCGCACGACCCGCTCTATATAGTCATTTTTTTTAGAGCAAAATTTTACCACACAACCCCAACAACCAGTTCAATCAATTACCCATCTTGACATGTTTGGAAGGTCTACTTCTGGCTTCGGTGGATTTGGCAACAACACTTCACCGTTTGGTGGTGCGTCCACTAATTCAGGAGGTCTTTTTGGCAGCCAGAACAATAACAACAACAACAACACCGCGTCTACTGGGTTTGGAGGCACTTTTGGCAGCACCAACAATGCTGCGGGCACGGGAGCCAATGTGTTTGGTGGCACCAATGCGCAGACCAACAATGTGTCGCCATTTGGTGCAGCCAATTCGTCTGGTGGAACTGCGTTTGGGTCCAACACCGCGACTGGTGGTGCGTTTGGATCCAACAACAGCGGTGGAGGCCTTTTTGGAGGTAACAAGTCTGTATTTGGCGGCACCAACACTGGCGGTGCGTTTGGTTCTCCATCCAACAATAACACCAACCTGAGTCCCTTTGGAGCCGCAAACTCTACTGTCGGCGGTGCATTTGGCGGATCTACTGTAGGCGACCCTAAGCAAAACAATGGTACTGCTGTCAAGCCGTACGTTCAGCAAAGTGAAAAGGACAGTTCTGGAGTCACCACTTACTTCCAGAATATCTCGTCGATGCCAGAGTACAAGAACTTTTCGTTCGAGGAATTGAGATTGAAGGACTATGAACAGAATCGTCGTTTTGGAACAGGCGCAAGTAACGGTGCGTTTGGCGCTCAGGCTGCTGGAACTACTGGTGGTGCCTTTGGAAGCACTGCCAACAACGCTAGCAGCGCCTTCGGACTGTTTGGACAAACCAATAACAACAACTCTCCATTTGGCCAGAACAGCACCAACAATGCCACCTCTGCCTTTGGCCAAAATACCTCTCCATTCGGTGCTCAAAACAACACCACTACCGGGGCCTTTGGCCAGACAAACAGTTCACCTTTTGGTCTGAACAACAATTCCACAGGCTTTGGATCCACCAACAACAACACCTTTGGAAATACTAGCTCTGCGTTTGGAGCAGCGAAGCCTGCCAATGCGTTTGGGTCGACCAACACTGGTTTCGGAGCGCAGAACAACAACACTGGTGGATTTGGACAGACCAACAACTCTGTGTTTGGCCAGAACAACAATAACAACAGTACGTTTGGACAGTCCAACAGCTCGCCTTTCGGACAGAACAACAATAACAGCGGGTTCAACCAAGGTAATAACAACAGTTCACCTTTTGGCCAAAGCACAAACTCTGGAGGTATCTTTGGAAACAACACCAACAATAACAACAACAGTGGAAGTGTATTTGGTAATAGCAATAACAACAGCAACACATTTGGAGCCACCAACAACAACAGTGGAGGTATGTTTGGAAACACTGCAAGCACTGCAAGCAATCCTTTTGGCGCGAACAAGCCTGCTACAGGAGGAATGTTTGGTAACAACACCGCCAGTACTGGAGGAATGTTTGGCAATAACAACAACAACAACACCAACTCTAGCGGTGGTATGTTTGGAAACAACAATACCAACAACACCTCTGGCGGATTGTTTGGAAACAAACCCGCGACTGGTGGCCTCAACACCAACACCAATACTGGTGGTCTCTTTGGTAATAATAACGCTAGTAACACCGGAGGGCTTTTCGGGAACAAGCCTGCTGGAACCACCGGAGGCTTGTTTGGAAACAACAACACTGCGGCAAATACCGGTAGCGGGTTCGGTGCGAACAACAACTCCACCGGTGGTGGTCTTTTTGGAAACAAGCCTGCGACGGGAGGGTTGTTTGGAGGTGGTGGTAGCAACACTGCCACTACCAGCGGAGGGTTGTTTGGAAACAACAACACGCAGAGCAGTGGAGGAATGTTTGGTAACAACAACGCGCAATCGAATGGTATGTTCAACAAGCCTGCGACTGGACTTGGAGGTACCACCACTGGAGGAGGATTATTTGGAAATAACAATGCTGCTACAAACAACAATGCCGGCGGGTTAGCGTTTGGCAACAACAATTCTGGTGGATCACTTTTTGGGAACAACAACGCAAACAGTGCCAACTCCAACTTGAACAACAACCAACAGCTGCTGCTTTTGCAGAGCCAGCAACAGCTGCAGCAATCTTTGGCGAACATCAACTCGCAGAACCCATACGGCAGCAATCCGTTGTTCCAAAGTATCACCGGTACACAGCAGCAGCCCACCAAGCATGTGGCTGTTGCATTTCCTACAAGAATAGAGAACAAGAAGGCCGTTTCTATAGGTAGCACCAAGCAGATTGGTCCATTGTTCCGTTTGAGTGCGATGCCAAAGCCCAAGGAAGAGACGAGCGTTGCAATTGAGAAGGTTAGCACGAAGAAGGGCGATGGACTTTTTACTGCACAGACCGACGCTGCGATTATGGCTGCTGACATTTTCTCGCCCAAGTCCAACTTCAAGAAGTTAGTTTTGGAGAAGTCACAGGACCCAACGACGCAGTTGTTGGCCAATGGCAAGGCGGAGTACTCTACTAGCAAGAAGGTTACATTTGCATTTGAGAAGACACCTGTTTTGGAGAACAAGAAGGATGAGGTGGAGGAGGCAGCCGAGATTGCTGAGAAGCCTGCATTGGCTGTTCAGTCGCACGTTTATGCTGATGAGGACGGTTACTGGACGTCGCCGCCATTGGCCGAGTTGAAGACGAGATCATTAGCTGAGTTGCGCGACATTGAAGGGTTCAAGGTTGGGCGCACTCATTATGGTGAGATTGAGTTTTTGGTGCCTGTTGACTTGTCGAGCTTTGTGAACTTGGACGAGATTGCGGGCAGCTTGATTGTGTTCAAGAAGCGTTCATGTGTGGTGTATCCTGACGGCCAGGCGCCACCAGCTGGGGACGGGTTGAACTTGAAGGCACAGATCACGTTAGAGAGCTGCTATCCTATCAATCGGGCTGACAAGATGCCTGTGGTAGACCCCAAGAGCGAGGTTGTTGCCAACCACATCAGACAGTTGAAGAGCTTGCCGGACATGGAGTTTAAGAGCTACAACCCGGTGGACGGAGCTTGGGTGTTTGTTGTTGAAAAGACTGCGGACGAAGATGAATAATAGAGGATTATGTAGTGTATAGGTAATAAAGCATTTACGATTAAAGGGGAGAGAGTATAGAAGTGATGTAGAAGAGTTGTTAGAACCATGTATTGACATACAACTCAACTTTAAGCTGCAAACTTAGATTTTCTATTTTCTAGGACAGCAATTTTTTTGTAAAATTTTCGCAATATGCAAACGTAAATATTTTGGTCCTGGAATGGTAGAATAAGGTAGAATAGGGAATAATAGGGTAAAATCTGGAATAATTAAGTAATAGCTCAACAATATGATGGGCAAGTGCTTGGTTTGTTCTTTTCTGAGTTCAATATTTTTGAAAGTGATGAAAGATTTTTTACAAGAGGATGTAGAGGATTGACAGAGTTGACAGAGAGGCTCATTAGAAAATAACAGGTGAAGTATTTTTGTCGATATGATTCGAAAGACAAACAGAAGAATAGCAAGGCATCGGCTGCTCAGTTGTTGTGTAGTAACCTAAAAGGAAAAAGAATGTAACCTGCTGACTATTTGCAATTATGGTTTAGATCTGGTAACAAAATGCAATTCCGCTCGGAGAGTTTGCCGAGAATCACCAGCAAGAAAAGTCCAATGTGAATGGCAATTAGATCTGAAGTTTGATATGATTGAAAGAAGCGCCAGCAAGCTGGGGAGAGAGCAACGATTCGGAACTCCGAATCACAAGACGTCAAACCCAGATGTAGATTGCTGCAAAGAAGAGTTCTTTACGTACCCCACTAGAAATTTTGTGGCATCAAGTTTTGTACCCGTTTGTTCTCCTCCCACTACCGACGACACACCAGACACCCCCAGCCGTAGGAGACACCAAGCACAAGGATCAACAATAAGGAGCAGGTTAACGACACCCCACCACGTCCCCCACCGGTAGACGAGAAGGACTGGAGCTGATTGCTCCAGAGACTATAAAAGGGCCCAAAAATCCCATGGCCAAGGCCCGGCATCCTACAAAATTGATTGCCGATAAGAAACGACATTTCCAGATCGGCACAACGTCCCTAACAACATTGCCACACCTACTTACTCCCTACTGAGCCGCGTGTCATGACTACGCCAGATAAGCAATAGCAGGTTGCATGTCCCGGCCAGTCTCCCGCAATTAAATTTGGGGCCACATTACTGGCTCAGGCGGTGTAATCTTGGTGGGTTTGTGTGAGGCAGGGAGCTTAAAAATGTTGTGTTTTTTGATTTAAATAAACTGTTTCCCCCCTAATTTTAAGTTGGAACAACATATACACTTCTTTGTAGAATGCCCAACGCTTACGTGACGTTATTGACTAGCGAGTCCTATGTGGCTGGTGCCATCTTGTTGGCCAATACCTTGAAGCATACATTCGCTACGGAGAACAAATTGGTTGTTTTATTGGACGGCTCTGCATTCACTAGTGATTCGCTTGACTTGATCAAGGAGATTTATGATGATGTCATTGAGATTAAGGACCTGAAGTTATTGCAGGCATCTAACGCGAAGGTTGCGGACCAGTTGGGCAGACCGGAGTTGTCGGTGACCTTTGCCAAGTTGTTGGTGTGGGCCTTGACCAGCTATGAATTGGTTGTGTTTCTTGACGCGGACACATTGGTGCTCAAGAACTTGGACGGGTTGTTTGAGGAGCACGCCCTGATCGAGCCCACAAGCATAGCTGCAGCACCAGATGCTGGGTGGCCGGACATTTTCAACTCCGGTTTGTTTGTTGCCAAGCCCAGCAAAAGCGTGTACGACGAATTGGCTGGACTCTCCAAGGAAGTTTCCTTTGACGGAGCGGATCAAGGTTTGTTGAACGAATACTTTACGGTCAAGTCCGCCAACCAATGGATCAGATTGCCCTTCGTATACAACGTGACCACGGCAAGCATCGGACAGCATTACGAATTCTTGCCAGCCTTCAACAGATTCTTTGACGACATCAAGGTGTTGCACTTTATCGGAGCCAACAAGCCCTGGCTCCTGGAGGGAATTGTTTCATCGGACACCGCACATTACCACCACTTGTGGTGGGCCGCATTCAACGAGTTCTTTGCCAGCGACCCCGTGACCAAAGCCAAGGTGTTGCAAAAGCTCAAGGAAGGAGAAGCACACAAGTTGGAATTTACAAAGTACTCTAACGCATGGGATGACGAAGAAACCGAGCTCAAACCAGAACCAATAGCACAGTCGGCCAACCTTTTCCCATGGGAAACCAGAAGCGACGCACCAGAAGCAACTAGGGTGTTTGACTATGTAAGCGACGACTCACACGCACACGGATCGTTCAAGAAGGTCGACACCGCATTGGTAAACCAAATTGAGACCTTGGTGAACTTGAAGATTAGTGAGAAGAAGCCTAAACAAACCGACTACAACTTCAGCGAAGAAGGTAGCTTCAACCCAGACAAGCTGTTGGAAGAGGTGTCCAAGTTGCCTCTCAAGTTCTTGTCTGAGCAGAAGAATAAGAACGCATAATACATTTACTTCTTTAATGATTTTTTAATAAATATTTGTTGAGCTAGTGTAGAAACGTGAGATACGTTGATCTTATAAGAGTAACGAATACTAGGCATATGCATACGGTGTTGGATTCAGGAGAATGTAGATAAGAACGTGAAAAGATAAATCATAACCGTGTAAACTTAAATGGTTGGAATGTAGCGTTGGACTAAAAGCAGGTGAACCACACCATTCTTATTGTTTGAAGACTAGAATCAATAGCTTAATTCATGGCCATCGTCCGCAAGCTTTTACGATGAAATACGAGCGCGTTATGAACCTGCTTCCCTAAGTCGGACCGCATGGCGTAGGCAAGGCATTCCTTTGTGAACAAGCACGATGAAATACCGCAAAAGCTTAAATACAAGTCTCGAAAACAGCCTTGTCTTTTGGTGACGAGGTTGCATTGTGGAGTTGATTGGTTTGCACCCCGGTCCAAGTCCGATGCGGCCGTGGGGCAATGCTAGCGGATCGCTGCAGCACTGGTTTAGGAAGTGCAGAGCTTGTGATTGGGCTAGTCGAGGCTTAAGGTCTATTGATCTGGACGAGATGCATAGCATACAACATGCCTGATCGCAAAGCTAGCATTGTGGTGACGGGATAAGGTTGAATAAACCGTTGTTGCATGAGATGAGGTAGTCTTCAAGCCATCGAGTTTTCGGGAACCAACAACCACAAGGGTTTTGATAATCCAAAACCAAAAATTAGTAATACAAAAAAGAATGCCGGTGCCAAGAATCGAACCTGGGTTATAACTGCCACAAAGTTATGTACTAACCACTATACTACACCGGCTTATATAGTAAAATAATCTCACGGGTTTGTTAGACTGTGAGGGAAGAAGAGGGAATAGGAATTTGCAACCATTTCTTGTAGGACAACAAAGTGATCTACGGGGTAGGTTCAGTTAGAGGAGAAAAGAGATAGTGCAATTGAGGATTTCATCAAGAAAATTGTTAACCTAAATCAGGAAACTTGGTTGTCAATAGATGTTTTCTCTAACTTCTTCAATTGGATAAATGACCTCACTCTGTCAACAAGACGTTCAGGGTGCAGCTATTGAATAATGCCTCATGTTAACCTAGAATATCGGCTTCTCCTTCTATAAGTAAACTCCCTCACAAGGTCCGTTCAACTCTTGCAGGATGCACTCCGCATCTGACAGATCAAGAAAAGGTTAAGGACAAGTCAATTAGTCTATATGATTATCATCTGACGATAGAGTGCAAATGCATTTCCAAAATTCACATCGTATCTGATTTTTTGGTCTTCAAACTGCCTAATGGATCAAGAATTTTCATATCAATTCCTTTGGTATGCCTTAAGACAACCAAACACCAACAACACCCAGTCCAAGCAATAATCCTCATCCTGCTGTTCAAAAACTTTATGTGCGTCTCCCGCCTTCAATTATACTTGATTACATTCCCAGCATGCATGAACTCACCTTGACAATCTTCAAGAGCCGCCAAAAGATAGCCTACTGAAGACGAAGCTCTGGAATGTTGGAACCAATTCTACAATCAACATGTATGGTTTTCCTCTGAATGCGAAATTTGTAAGAACATGGTACTTGTTTGAAGGTAGTATTCTGTCAGATTTCGACAGACTGTGCAAAAAGCAGTTCCCTTTAAGCTCAAAAAATGCTTCACATGTAGTGTTGGCTCCAGCATTCCAGTGTCGCCGAATGCTTCGGGAGTCCGTGATGGGTCCGCGTAGTTCGGCTAAATGCCTTGTTCAATCCGAAGAAGAGTCCAACTAGATAATTATCTTTCACATTCTAGTGTTCTCACAGATTTCGTTTCAAGAATATCATCTGAATGATAATTTAACAATTGTCTGGAATTTTAGGAACTCCAATGCAGTCCCGGCAGACACCGATGTAACGCTAAAGTATAAGATCTTTAAACTGTGGGCCCTTTATAGTGAGCAAGCTTTAATATTAAATTGTATTTCTATCTAAATTTTGTAGAAATCGGAAAGCGACTTATTAGTGTCCTCAATCTTTATCTGCTCAGGCAGGGAAATGATACGAATACGAATAGATGTCGTGTGCATAAAATAAGAGACCAGGATTGAATTGAAGTGAATCGATATAACTAAAATATTATTGAGATTAATTAAATAAGGGTCCCTTAGCGGTCGGAGCAGGCTGAGAAAGCGCAAAGATTAGAACGCTTGAGGCAACACTTCAGGAAACACCAACCTCCTTCATATAATTACACAATCAAACGACACTAGAGGACACCAAAGGGTCTATTGTTTGAAGTTTGCAACCAAAAGAGAATATTTTTCACCCTATCCGAAAGGGCAGAAGAACGAGGAATGAAGTGAGCGGTGCCCAAAAAATAGCTGGGACGGGCCCAAGGGTGGACAGAAAGAGGTAGGCTGCTCACCAAACGTATGTATATTCGTGCTGCACAAGTGAGTGGCAATTCTTGTCAGTTTGCGGCGCCTGCTTGAGGAGACCTTTTTTTTTTTTTTTTCAGTATTTGGTTAAAGATTGAAGTGCTACCTGCCAAGTCGGGCAACAAGCAAATCCACGTACCGTTGGACCAAACCCCAAGTCCACGCACGCAAGCACAACCGACACGACACAATAGTGTCAAGACCATCATTCTCTGGACAAACTTGGCATGGCACAATTGTCTTGACATATTAACTTTCAGTTGTAGTGGCCAGGGCCAGGGGAAGTGGTTCTCTTATTGTTTCCTACAACCCTCTGGACACCAACATTCAAGCCACAATAAAGCAGAAACATCATGTGCCCTCAACCGCGACGATAGGATGGCTCACCGTGACAGGTACTCCATGTCAAATACACGTCAGACACAAACCGTAGAGGAATGTTAAAAAAAGATGAGTCTGAAGAAACCAAAGGAGGGTCGAGCAGTTACCAATGGTTACCAACCAACGGACAAAAGTGGTACGATTTCTTGAGTCTGGCAGCGTTCATCTACCGTGCGTGAAGTTTTAGGATGGCAGAAGCGTGTCTTAAAATTTTGTCAAACAATAGCTGCGTTAGACTGCGTACAAGCTGACAAAGGTGCCAAAGATACTGCGAACCCGCAACGAGCACGACGAGGGGGATTCCCGCCGCGCCCACCAGCGAGAAAGAAGAGCCCAACAGTAACCCGTACTTGACATTCCAACAAGCACCTCCAGCCCTCGAAGCGATAAACAATACGGAAGGACGATATAATTACGACGCCAAAATAACAGAGCCCCAAAAATACAAATGAAAATAAGCTGTCCACGCACCTAATTTTTTTTTGTCTGGCCAATATTATTCCAGGTTAACGATGATTCGAACAATCGAAATACGAGGCATCTAAAATATAGCCAAAAATACTGCCTCCACAATCCGAAAGTAGCAGTTTGGTGTTTGGGATTTGGAGCAGTTTGGGCTGGCATATTTTCGGCAATAGAATGGCCAAGGATCAAGACTGGATGGTTTGTGTATTGGAGCAGACGAGGACAAAGGGCTGGTAGATTTGGCACCCATTGGGTCCGTTGGTGGAGTGTAGCCCTGCAGACGCCTCTTCGTCAGGGGCACATGAGGCTGCTGGTGTCAGGGAACAATAGAGGTGACGCGGTTTGAGATGGCGAGGGTATACGTATTTCTTATCGAGTATCAACTCGACTCAAATCGAGAGTGGAGTTTTTGATGGGATGCCGAGCGGTGTCTCCGAAGGGTGCTGCGGGTGCCTCAGAGCGTACAGGTACACTATTGTAGGATATTTGTTGTTACTTAGGATTACCGATTATATCTACATCACCAATAGCAAACCACTCTCCATGTTCCAGCTCACAAGTTTCACTGCTTTCCTAACGCTAACCTACCAGAGGGTCTGAACTCCGATAATAAACATTGGTAGGCAAGGCATTCTATTGTTGGATGTATGCGGCACATGGGGTTTGGAGCCAATGGTGATCAATTAGTTGCAGGCGTTCACAATCTGGTATTGAAGGTGAGCAAGATGAGAGGAAGAAGTTGGGTTATTGTTGAGCAGAAAAGAACAACAAGCACGTATAGAGCGAAGAGAAGAGAAGAGGAGAGAAGAGAAAACACAGGAGATGAAGCCCCTACCTCCAGCTAACAAGAACACCTTCGATCACGATATGAACCTTCTCTGGGTATTTTTTACGCAAACAGTCTCCTCCACAAAGCAGAATCTGATGACGAAATTCTTCGAGGTGAATTTTGTGAGGCCAGTGATTATCAGCCTTGTTCCAAGATCAGTTCGGAGAGGTGTGTGCGATTCCGTGGACGGTTTCCCCATCGAGCAAGATGGCTGCAAGACGGCAGGGCGAGCGGGAGACAGTCATTTTGAAGCGGCTTGAAGCCAAATTTCGCAATGCAAACAAGCCAGTACAACACCCAGCAAAGTTTATCAATATGTGCAGCAAATGCAGATTTGAGTTACAAAAGAAGGCAGCCTGGGCATGGCGACGCTTTTGAAGGTGGGAGCCCGCCAACAACAAAAGGTTTTGAGGGGATATGCCTTGATGGATAATTTGATGAGTCTGGGCTCAACCCATAGCGCAAAGTGATCAGAAATGGGTTTTCGAGACATCCGGAGTGTCCATGTGGGCCTGCGTACGATCTGGTTGACCTTCGCTGGGGTTACTGGTACGGGTCTTTTCTGACAATTCCATTGGTTGATATGCCAAGTAGTGGGAGATAAAGTATGGAATGGGGTAACATAGATGGGATAATATAGGCTAATATACGACAGATTGCGATAAGATAAACAACAAAACGGATAGATAGAGAACAGAAAGAAGGGAGAAAACAGAACGAGTATACATTCCAGTGGCTAAACAGTCTAAACGTTCTTATTATCTACCTAATAGTGGTCTAAAGAAAAGCACATTGAGCACTCTAAAAGATGTTTGGAGTGCTTCATACAGGGACACAATGGACAAAAGTTTAAAGGACCACTTAAGCACCCATCAGGCATTGGGGAAGGCTACTAAATCGATATCAATTATGAACTTTCTGATAAAACGATTGTGTTATAATTACCGTGACATACGTTCACCCGATTCACTGGTCCGTTAGTTCGCTCGTACCTACAATCCATTCACTCGCTGTGCTCATACATCCACAACCCTACTCCGACAACCCTACACCCACAACTCTACACCGACAACCCTACATCCACAACCCTACAGTCCATTCGCTCGCTCCGCTCGTTCATGATAATAGAAGCCTCCCAAGCTTATTCCAAACCTATTCAAAGCTCAAAAACCCCGTTGCCCATGCACAATCCACAAGCCCCAATTGTCTGCAAGAAAATACCATTGTGTTGTGTTTGCAATCCGCTTATACTTCTCCTTAGTCTGTATAAATTTTCGTATGATTATGCTATCCGCAAATGGTCACATTGCATGATGCGTCGTGAATAATAAGCACGTTTTTTCTTTTTAATTCTTGCTTTTGGTGGTGCTACTCCCAGATAATATTGCTGTAGTGTTGACAAGCGCCATGTACCTAAACATTTACACTCTTGAGAAGTGAACTGGCTTCCATCTTTTCATCTACTCCGCCAACCCCTCTCTTTTCTTTCCTTCCCTCCCCACTCGCAGATCCATTGCCCCACCCAGTCCTCTTCTCTCCCATCCCCTCGCTCCCTCGCTCGCTCCTCCCTCCCTCCCACTTCTCGCAGAAAAAAAAAAAATTCGAAATCATTATGAGCATAAAATAATGCACCTCTGCATAATATTTTGTATCTATTATTCACACACTCACCGCTCTGACGCTTATATATACAAGAGTATATGTTTAAAATCGCGAAAAAAACCATATTCAAATAGAGATCTACGGTAGTGACTAGAGAAACAGCAGACAGCACAGGTCCACGGCTACAGGAGATTGGAGAGTATCGAGTGCATTTGTTTAATTGACTTTGAGTTGGCTGTATTGATCGGCCAGAGTTTCTTATTGAGGATAGAACCAGAGGACTGCCACGGGCTTGTATGAACACGCTTTTACCAGTGCAGAGCATTCCAGCGTCCACGCCGCCACATTCTTTTGTTAATCGTGATCACTACATGAATCCTCCACCCTACGACGCTTTTGCTTCGGCCAACCAGGCGAATCCATCCGCGACTGCTGTCGCGGGCGCCGCGTCGGCAAACGTGTATGCTCATCTTCCGGTGCATCAGCAGCAGCAGATCCAGCAGCAGCAGCAGCAGCAACAACAGCAACACCAGCAGCAGCAGCAACAACAGCATCACCAACAACAGCAGCATCACCAACAACAACAAGCCCAACAACAAGCCCAACATCACCAACAACAACAACAACAACCCCACCCACACCCGCACATGCAGCATCAACAACAAATACTGGGAGCATATACATCTCCGATGATAGTACAACAACCAACGTACTTCCCCGGGTCGCAATACACGTTTACACAATCAGTCTACCCACATTTCCAAGGTCAACAACAACCGCAACAACAACAACCCCAGCCCCCACAACAACAGCAACAGCAACCGCAACAACAACAGCAACAACAACCACAACAGTCCCAGCAACCACAACAACAGTTACTGTATCAGCAGATCCAACAGCAGCAATTACAACAGCAGATCCAACAACACCAATTGCAACAACAATTGCAGCAGCAGCAATTGCAGCAGCAAATGCAACAGCAACAACAACAGCAACAACAACAACAAGCACAGCAACTACTACAACAGCAACAACAAGCCCAACAGCAAGCACAACAACAAGCACAACAACAAGCGCAACAGCAAGCACAACAACAACAGGCCCAACAAGCACAACAAGCACAGGCCCAACAACAAGCACAAGCACAACAGGCAGCACAACAAAACCAATACTTTGAACCACTGTCGAATTACATGGGCCTAACTACTTCCAACCAGACAACACAGCCTACCAGTAACTTTTACAATCCGAACCCCAACTACACCCAACAGCAACAACAACAGCAAGCCCAGCAACAGCAGCAACAGCAGCAACAGCAACAGCAGTTACAACACTTGCACTATACTCAACAACAAGCAGCAGCTGCTGCCGAAGCAAAGAAAGCAGTGAGTGCTGCGTCTCCGCAAAACACACATGTTGCGATGAGCCATCGTGAAAGTACTGGAGGAGGAATAACGGGCGGAGTGAGGCCTGCGGTGACTGCGGTACCATCCGCAGTGCAACCGGCAGCAGCAGTGGTGCCTGCCACCAGCGTCGTAGCGAATGTCGGCGGTACCAGTGGAAGCGCCACTGCCAACAGCAGCACATCTATCAGTGCACTCAAGTCCACACCGAGATCTACATCTGGAGACACTTCTGGAGCCACTGGCGAAACACAACTGGGGGTTGTGTACGCCAACTTCCCGGAACGACTCCAAGCAGTAATGCCACAGCTCCCACTTTCTCGAGCCCCAGCACGACCCGAGCTCAACTTAAACTTGGCCCAAAAACGAGCAAAGCGTAAGTCGAAGTTCTCCAAGTACCAGGACGAGATGATTGTAAATCTCAAGAAGAAAGGCAAGAGTTGGGTAGAGATTGCCGAGGCCACGAATGTAGGCTCGTACTTGGCTGCGCGGAACCGGTACCAAGTGATTGTAGGACAACAGGGGAACAACAACCTGTCACTGTGGGACATTAACGACAAGATCCACTTGCAGCAGTTGTTGGACGCGGGCGAGCTCGAGAAGTGGAGATTTATCAGTTTGGAATTGAACAAGGCGACGAGCAAGAGCTTCAGTGCAAGCGACTGCCGAGAAATCATACGGCTCATGTTCTGGAACGACCCGGCGTCGTTCGGGGTCACTGAGGAAACGTTGAATGAATGCGTGAAGGAAAAGAAGATCACGGAGAAGGCAGTGGAGCAGCGCGAGCAGCAGCTCAAGAAACACAGCGAGCTGGAACAGGGGTACGTGGAACAGATGAAGAAGGAAAAGGACTCGTCATCGAGCCTGGTGCAGACGTCGCCGGCCACGGCCGTAGCGAACACGTCCTCGCAGTCGTTTCCTGCGAGCGCAGCACACCCGATTCCTGTAAATAATACCAGCGGGCCGGTGCACCAGCAACACCTCCAGTTCCAACAGCACCCGCACCAGCAGATGCAGCAGCAGCAAATACACCCACAGAACTATTACTCGCAGAACCACCCGTTGCCGCACCCGTACAGACCTGTTCCAAACCAAGGGAACGGCAACGAGGGAAACAATGCACAGTTCTACCCCAAGCATTACTATTAGGGGAGTGTTTCATGGCTGGTGTTTTTTATTTTGGAGCACACAGCAGTCTCGTAGGAGATGCTCGTTCAGTTCGTACTTGTTTTCTTAATAACGTTAATTAAAGTAACATGCATTTGGGAGTGTAGGCCCCAACTGAAAGGTAGGGCTATATGTTATTTATAAGGTGAATACTATATTGTAATAGAATGAATAAAGTAAAAGGTAGTAAATGTTATAGAATAAGTTGAGTTTGAAGGTAATTGTTTCTTCATTGAGATGGAGATGTATATTTCCATAGTGATACACTGGAAATATGGTTTGATAATTCCAGTGAATTCTGGAAGTATACTTTGATAATTTCAATCACTAGCACACATCCACTTAAGTTCTAGTAAATTCATTGGCACGTTTAGTTTCAAGTCTTTCTATCAGTTAATATGACTGAAGGCTCACTGTATAGATTTCAACTTCTTCTGAACAATGTCGATCTTATCCTGCGGAGTTTGAACCTTATCAGTTCTAGTTCCCACGCGGATATCTGATTGGATTCTCACCACACCGCTCTTATGTAACAACTGGTGCATCTGGCCAATAAGATCCATGACCTCGTTCCAAGGACCTTCGATAGTGGTTCCGGCACTGTGAAGCACGGTGTGCAAGTGCGAATCATTGGCAAGCTTTGTGATCTGGGTCACCTCATCCGAGACGGAGGCGGAGGCAGTTCCGATCTATCAATTGGTTAGTACGGCACTTCATCCAAGGCTATCGCACACTACTCACTGGGATCAAGCACACATCGGCTAAACAGTGCAACGCTACAGGGGCCATGTTGAGTTGTGATTATTTTCACTTTGAAAATCTGGAAATTTGTCACGACAAAGTGGAGTGACATAAAGCGTAGCGACATTGCGAGGGACCCAGGACAATGGGATATGCGTATATCCATATGGCTGCTGCAATATGTATATACTTGCGCATGGATATGCTTGCGCAATATGGATATGCTTGAGTACGGCCGCAGAGTATAACTCCGCAATAAAGATGCTTGGGCAAGCCTGGCATTTGAATTTGCTTCGAAAAGCTTCGCATATCCTTAAGCTTGCGCAAAGTGCATACTATACTTTAATAGATCATCAAAGGTACATGAGAACTAACCCAAAGTGTAAAGACTAGTCGAGGCTCAAAGCAAATGCAGGGGGAATGTGAAAACAATGCCATACACTCGTTAGCACGGTACATATCAGCATGTCCAAACCTACGTCTCCCCCAACGAAACTGGAAATTAACACAGATGCACACTCCTCTCCACTTGTCTACTTTGTCCTTATCTAATAATATACAATATGCTAGCACTTGCCCTCCCAAAAGTAACGCACCTTTCGTTATACGAAGCTACTGGCCTCTTACTTTTAAACTTTCTACGTGTTTATTTTTGAGCTCCGTGTAGTATTTTATTAGACCTTTGGGGAGAAGCTGTGCATGTGGACAAGGCAATATCTTTTGAGCAAGGTACAACATCTTTGGATCTTGGGTTCATTGCAACCTGGGGCCGGTAGTCTGAGGCTTCGTCCTCACAACGAAAGAGTCCATTATCCCTCTCCACATCCTGCCCTACTAAATTTGCAACCATCTCAATTATTATATTCACCGTGTCAAACGCACGCAAAAGTTCCTGTGGAAAGAACATCACAAGAGAGATATTTTCAAGATTAATATACTAAACCATACATGGGACAAGTACCGCAAGAATCGAATCGAAGCTAAAATCCACTTCTTTCCACATAAGGTTTGGCTTAGTCTGCACCTCGGGATAAGGCAGGGCCTGCAAGTAACTTAGTAGGCTGTGCAGCATGCAAAAGCCCCAGGCATCAATGCTAAGCTTTTGCCGTTGCTCATTTTACTCAGCTTACAGGTATCTGGTCAATTCTCCCAACTTTATTATCACGTCGCGCAAGGGCAAAAGGACATATCACGCGGGTACATCTAGGTTGGATCGCACAGCAGAAGATGCATACTCCATCAATATCTCACGCTGAACCTTATCTTTATCTTCGAACGGGGGGTCTTTAAGCTTCAAGAAAGATACTCTTGTACTTTTCGCTCGACACAAAGATCACTTATTTCCGAAATTTAGACTTCTAGAATTTGTGTTGGCATGGTTGGTGTTAGTGATTTGTTGTTGAATCTATTCTTACTCCGCTAAATTTATGTTCTTATTCACGCTATGCTGCTTTTACAATTTGTTCTTCTCCTTCTAGACTTCTTGCTCCTACTTGTTCTGCCACTTCTCCTCTCTTCGATCGTCCCATTTCCATCCGTTCCCAGCTTGCTGTATTTTTTATACCGTTATTTTCAAAACCTTAGCATTATTATTGTGCCTGAACACCAGCTCCAACACCTATTGGGCTACCATAATAGCCCGCCTCTTGGGCCCCCGGAACATCTTCTATTTTTTCCCAGAAGCACTCGGCTCACCTCGTCTCGAACGGACCGTGCGTGCTCGCTTACTGGCTCTAGCGAGCTGGAGGGGAAAGTGCCAGCACTCGCCGGGTGCCCAATCGCTTCTATTATATGGCCGTCTTTTTTGGCGACGTAAATTAGCCATGAAGAATGTGTATTTCCGCTGTGGGGGGCCTTCCTAGAACGGGGAGGGGGTCTAAAATATTGGGGGCCTGCTTCACTTATTTTTCGTTTGACGTTGACGACGTCAAATGTTTGATGGTGGCGGTTTAGCCTGTTGTGCTGGACCTTGCACTCGAGTATACTTGCTGGTTTGTTGGGTAGGACGTTGCACAAAGACCACGGCGAGATGAAAGAAGTGGATGTGGGGATGGAATGAGATGATGGAAGATGCAGGTGCAGATTGGAGGTTTGTAGTGATTTTGTATGTGATTGTAAATTGGTGTAGTACTGTTTTGAATTGTAGAGGATTTTGCAAACGTTGTGTGATTGTTTGCGTTAATAATAGTCGTGTCTTCTCAAGACAATAGTCAATAGAAGTTAATACGGGGTGCTACAGATGTAGGTCAGACATCGGTTATGGTTGTGAGATCTTTTGGCTGAGACTAACAGGAGATCTGAATGTACGAATAGTCATGAATAACGGTCATGGATATGCAAAAGCCATGGATATGCAACTATCGTGGTCTTAAACTCAAAGTTTATTTGAATCTTTCCGTTGCACCGGAATGTTTGCACCTTTTATTTGCAACCATCAGCTGACTACATGTACGATATTGTACAGCATGCTGGAGATACCGAACCAAAGCACTATGGGACCCCACTATCTGTACCTATACAAACGTCACTTGTATTGCCTTCTATTATTGGATATTGGGCGTTGTTGAGTGTTACATATAGAGGTTTGTGCACTATACAATAACACTCCTTCCAACCCTTGCTTCAACACACCCTTAGAACTTGTATGTATTGTTCGGTTTTATTTGAAGAGCATCTTCGCTCCTCTTTTTTTGACTAATTCATTTTTTATTAAGTTAGACAAGTATATAGTTTGAACGATTAGAAGGAGGAAATCCATTTACGGACTAATACTCCTCAAGATCTAAATATCATTAGTTCTGTAGTCTTACTAAAGCACAATATTTCAGTTGTTCACACAAGGTTTTCGATATTGTATGCCTCACAAAAGCCTTTTTGGCTTTCACCAAGCATTTTAACTATTAACTCTTCCAACAACTCATCACTGCCAATCACTCATAACAGCCATTACTATGCACACTAACCGTCACACATCATCACTAAACAGCCACCATTATTCAGCTGCTCTCCTCCAGCTCTATCTGTAACTCAAATGTCGCCCGACATCTGTCACTCACATGTCGCGCAATAAAGTTCTCGAAATTTCTCCATCAAATCCAAATTACAAAGCATAAGGATACTCAATTCTTCTTGACTACAGCTATAGAGAATTGATCATGACAGATATGCAAATAGACACACCTCCTCCTCAGGAGATTGACGAGGGACTATACTCCAGACAGTTATATGTGATGGGCAAAGAAGCGATGTTGAAGATGCAGAACGCCAATGTGCTCATAATTGGCTTGAAAGGGTTGGGTATCGAGATCGCAAAGAACGTGGCTCTTGCCGGTGTCAAGTCGATTGCGTTGTACGACCCCAATCCTGTGGAGATCACGGACTTGTCGTCGCAGTTCTTCTTGGGCGAGTCCGACGTAGGCAAGCCTAGATCCCATGTCTCTGCCGACAAGTTGCTGGAGTTGAACCAGTACGTCCCAATCACCGCCGTTGACGACATCACCGAAGAAACTCTTACCAAGTACAAGTGTATCGTGTCGACCAACTTGTCGTTGGAGGAGCTGTTGAAAATCAATGCCTTCACCCATGAACGCGGGATCGGATACATCCACGCCGACCTCAGGGGGTTGTTTGGCCAGTTGTTTGTCGACTTTGGAGCCAAGTTTACTGTGATCGACCAGACTGGTGAAGAACCAACAACAGGAATTGTCTCTGATATCATGCCCGACGGATCGGTCACCATGTTGGACGACAACAGACACGGCTTGGAAGATGGAGACTATGTCAAGTTTTCTGAGATCGAGGGCATGCCACGCCTCAATGATGGCTCTCCACGCAAAATCGAAGTGTTGGGTCCATATGCTTTCAAGATCAAGATTGACGAATCGTACGGTACTTACGTAAAAGGAGGATTGTACCAACAAGTTAAGATGCCTAGAGATATCGACTTTGAGCCATTGGAGAAGCAGTTGGCCAACCCAGAGTACTTGATCCTGGACTTTGCTAAGTTCGACCGTCCTGGTCAGTTACACTTGGGATTCCAAGCCTTGCACGCCTTTGAAGCTAAGAACGGACGCTCGCCTCGCCCACACAACGCTGAAGACGCAACGGAGTTCTTGAGTCTCGTCGAACAAGTCCAAAAGAAGTTCCCACATATCGCCGAAGAGTTGAATGCAGACTTGTTGAAGGAGTTGTCGTTCCAAGCAACCGGAGACGTTCCAGCCGTCGCTGCTTTCTACGGAGGGTTGATTGCACAGGAAGTGTTGAAGAATGTGTCGTCCAAGTTCATGCCTGTCAAGCAATGGCTCTACTTTGACTCGTTGGAATCGCTTCCTTCTGAGAAAGAGTTCCCTAGAAACGCAGACACCACCAAACCCCTTGGAAGCAGATACGACGGACAGATTGCTGTGTTCGGTAAGGACTTCCACGACAGAATCCGCAACTTGAAGGTGTTCCTTGTAGGCTCGGGAGCCATTGGATGTGAAATGTTGAAGAACTGGGCTATGATGGGTCTTGGATCGGGACCTGAAGGAAAGATTATAATAACCGACATGGACTCGATCGAAAAGTCCAACTTGAACCGTCAGTTCTTGTTCCGTCCAAAGGACGTTGGAAAGAACAAGTCGGAAGTCGCAGCTGCTGCTGTGCAGCAGATGAACCCCGACTTGAAGGGCAAGATCCAAGCCATGCTCGACAAGGTAGGTAGCGACACGGAACACATTTTCGTCGACCAGTTCTGGGACGAGCTTGACTTTGTCACGAACGCCTTGGACAATGTCGAAGCAAGAACATACGTGGACCGTAGATGTATCTTCTACAAGAAGCCATTGTTGGAGTCAGGAACTTTGGGTACCAAGGGTAACACACAGGTTGTCATTCCCAACTTGACCGAGTCGTACTCTTCGTCGCAAGACCCTCCAGAGAAGTCGATTCCATTGTGTACCTTAAGATCGTTCCCCAACAAGATTGACCACACCATTGCGTGGGCCAAGTCGTTGTTCCAGGGTTACTTTGCTGACTCTCCAGAAACAGTCAACCTTTACTTGTCGCAACCAAACTACGTCGAGCAAACGTTGAAGCAGAACTCTGACATCAAGGGTACCTTAGAGAATATCTCCAGCTACTTGAACAACCGTCCATACAGCTTCGAGGACTGTGTCAAGTGGGCACGTAACGAGTTTGAGATCAAGTACAACCACGAAATCCAGCAGTTATTGTACAACTTCCCTAAGGACGCAACCACCCTGAATGGCGCACCATTCTGGACTGGACCAAAGAGAGCACCGGAACCATTGGTGTTCGATCTTAACAACAAAGACCACTTCAACTTTGTCGCTGGAGGTGCCAGTTTGTTGGCTCTGGTGTATGGGTTGAAGGAGCCTGCTAACGGAGGTAGTTTTGCTGATTATGAAAAGGTGTTGAGTCTGTACGAGGTTGCTCCTTTCACTCCTAAGGCTGGTATTGCTATTGCTGCCAACGACAATGAAGCTGAGGAACAGGCCAAGACCTTGAGCGGCTCCCTCGACGACGACGACATCAAGAAGATTGCAGGAACGTTGCCTGAGCCATCGACTTTGGCCGGATACCGTTTGGCTCCAATTGAGTTCGAGAAGGATGACGACACTAACCACCACATTCAGTTTATTGCTGCCGCGTCGAATTGTAGAGCATTGAACTATGCCATTGAAACTGCTGACGACAGCAAGACCAAGTTCATTGCCGGTAAGATTATTCCTGCCATTGCAACAACAACTGCATTGGTTACTGGTCTTGTGTGCTTGGAGTTGTACAAGGTTGTTGCCAAGAACGACGACATTGAGCAATACAAGAATGGATTCGTCAACTTGGCGTTGCCATTCATCGGTTTCTCTGAGCCGGTGAAATCTGCGCAGGGCAAGTACAATGACAAGACCTACGACCAGATCTGGGACAGATTCGAGTTGAAGGGCGACATCACGTTGCAGGAGTTGATTGACCATTTTGAGAAGAATGAAGGATTAGAGATCACGATGTTGTCGTATGGAGTGTCGTTGTTGTACGCTTCTTTCTTCCCACCCAAGAAGGTCAAGGACAGATTGAAGTTGCCATTGACAGCGTTGATCAAGGAGGTGAGCAAGAAGGAGATTCCAGAGCACGCCAAGAACTTGATCTTCGAGGTGTGCTGTGACGACAAGGAGGGAGAGGACGTTGATGTTCCATTTGTTTGTGTGAAGATTTAAAGATAGTGAGATTTCCTCTATTATAATACACACAATTTATAGTACAATATATATGATGACCTACTCTTCTTCGCTGACGTCTTCTTCGTAGTGGGATTCCTTTTTCACCTCGCTGTACTTTTGTTTCTTGACTTCATCAGGAGTGAAGATATGTTTTGACAAAAGCTTGTTCATTTCAAAGGCACCCACCGTCTTCTTCTTGAAGACCTGTTCCAATCGGTCGTCACACAAGATTAGTCTTCCGTTATTAGGGTCCTGGAGACTATTGTCTTTGATGTATATCCATAAGTTCTTCACAACCTGCGGTCTTGACATTTTGGATTTACCCAAAACGTTGTAGAGTTCGTTTGACAACACCATTTCTCGGTTGAAGCCTGATTTTGAAGCGCTTTTAGCCATGGAAGCAGTATCCTGTGTGGCAGCCCCGGTTTTACGGACCTTGCGAGCACGTAGCAATGCTCCATTGGTTGGCTCCTTCATGAGCTTGGCCGCAAGGATCGCGTCCTGCTTCTCCATCTCCTTACGCCTCAACTTTTCATTCTTTTCAGCTTCCTTCTGGTCCACCATACTGTAGTACCTTTCCAATATTATCTCATTGATTTCTTTCTTATGGGGTAGCAAATCCACCCCGAAGAGCTCCAGGAGTGCATTCCTTATCTTCTTCACAGAAATCTCCTCTAAATTAGCCACTCCCAATATGGCCTATAATGTTTGTTAGTTGCAAATTAATTAAAGACAAGTTACAATTGCACAAGCCTACTCCACCGTGAACCTCTGGAAATCGCTACCACTAAGTCGTTCGGCACAACAAAATACAAGAACACTCACATCTATCGTCGGAAGATACTTTGTAGGGTCGTAGTCACTCATCGGATTCTGCTATCAACCTCCGTTATGTTTTTTTTTTGATGGTTTTTTGGTTTAAAACTCAGATCCATGCTGTTGCAGTGTCATGTGAGACGGCCTGACAAAGGGAAGAGCCCTTCAAGTCTCGACGAGGTGACACAAGCAGGAGTTTAGAGTTCTACATAGAGCACTTTCCGTAGTGGATTTGCTGTTGGCCGTTGGACAAAGTTGCCAGGTGCCTCAAACTTTATACCAACAGCAAACTTGTTGTCTGAAACGGCAAGAGCATTAAAGGGAGTTTAATGGAGGAATGTGAGAAGAAAGACCTTCAAAGGGGTGTTGTGATTGAGTTAGACAATATGATTTGAAATTTGAATTTGCGTGGAAGGAGCGATTGAATTGAGAGTAGTGCTTATAGTTGTCGAACGGAGCTGAATAGTACTAGTAGAATGGAACTGGTGCATTTGCAACTGAATCGCGTCTGAAAAATGTACAAATCGTGGTTGGGAACTACCGGAACCTTCGTGACAGTGGAACCTTGATTGGGAAGGTAAAGTGGTGCTTTCAAGCGTGGAGAAGGTGCTTGAATATGAAATTAGGCTTAGGATGGCCACAACTGAGACTCCACACCTGGAGATGCTGCAAGCAAGATCAAGAGGACGTAGACTGTACAAGTAGATCCATGGTGTGATTTAAACTATATGCTATGCATTAGTAGCTGTGAGATCTACATTGTAAAGTTGTATATAATTACAACGATTAAAGTGGCAATTGGGTACAAACCGGAATCGGATAGACAGAAGGCCGACGCTTTTATTGTAACTATGCTCTTTTAAATTGTCTGTCTTCCCAATTATCCTTTCTCATCAAGGTTTATCTAGCATAAAATTCACTGTTAAACCCAAAATGTGCCCTTGTTGAAGTCACAACTACACTTGTAATCCTTCAAAATCATTAATATACACAGTCTGAAACTAAAGACACCAATTATATGCATTGTAGTAGTGGAATTCAAGCAGAAACGATCACTCATGATCTGTTCTGTAAGTTTCTCTTTTGCTGGGCTTCGTTCTTCTTAATCAACTTCTTTCTTTCAGCACGAGCCAACAGTCTTGGATCTATGAACTCCTTTTCGGTATTCTTCACTGTTTCCTTTACTTCCACCAACCATTGGTTGTCGATATCCTTATTCTTACCCTTGTAGCCCCACTTAGGAACCCATTCACCGGATTCCTCGTTAAACACCATCTTACCATCCTTGGCTTTAGCCTTGATACCCTTTCTAGCAGCAAATTGTTCCCACTTGGTAGGTGCCTTGGCCTTAGGAATGGCCTTTTCTCTAGGCAACAAAGTTGTAGGCTCGGGCAACTGGACCAAGGTCATGGTCGAGTTCTGACCATTGCCAGACTCATGCGAGTCGGTCGTTGTCTTCACAGGTAACGACAAAATCTGATTTATCAACAACTGCAAGTTGTCTCTGGTTACAGATGCAAGGTATTCTTCTCTCTGGCTGTCATCCTTCAACTTATCATTGTCAAGAGGGTTGGAGTCAAAAGTAGCCAAGTTCCCAAGATCAAACGTGTTTGGGATAGGCTTGTCGACGGTAACAGGCTTGAATTCTGGTTCTCCGGCCATTCTATAGTGTCTTCTTACTTTAAATTTTTGCTTCAACTTTTGCGATGGATTGAAAAATTGAAAGACTATATGCAGGTGTTGCAGCCATCCTGATGAGATGGGATGGAAATAGAGCTGCGAATGCAAAAGAAGTGTTCTTGGAGTGGAGTGAGTGTGATTTGTCAGACATCTGGTTGTGTTTAGGTCAGCTCAAATGACTCAGTGGGATTTTGGTTGATATCTATTGAGTGCTGGCAACTCCAGGTCATCTTTCTAGTGCTATAGTTACAGTACTAACAAGTAAATTCATTTGACACAGATGTTAAAGTAGAGGATCAGCCCTTCTATGGCCTCTTATTATATACATGTTTCTCTCAAAGAAACTTTTTATCTCTATCCCCTTGAACTTTGCAACGCAGATCGCCATATCCACAAAGACGCCAACGCCATAGCTGTTATCGCACCTCCAGCCATTGTCAAATGGTTTAAATTCTCCTGGTCTGCAATTGATCCCACCTCTTCCTTTTCCATTCCTGGGGTGAACGACGCTGGAGTTTTAGCCGCATCCACAACTTGGATAAGCAATTCATGTAACGAGGTGGTCCACTTTGACGAAATGTGCAATGGTGAATTGAGGTAGAGATCTCTCGTGTAATTCTCAGGTGCAACATCCAGTCTTTGTTGTTGTTTATCTAAATCAGCCTTGAGTGCTACAAAAATAGACGGTATTTCATCAAGTCCCGAATCTCCTCCACCGTACTTGTTGCGCAAGTCAATCAAGTACTGGAACAGCTCAGGGTCTGAGGAGTCGTACGTGTAACAAACAGCATCACACTGTTCAAGTCTTTGGTGGTTGGCAAGAATCGCAGGCTCAAGCTCTCCCAACTCTTCAAGTATCAAGTAACATTGTTTACCACCACGCAACTCAATGTCCTTCACACAGATACGCGGCTGTATCGTAGGTGAGTAAGTGTCACTGTACGAGCCCCCACGCAAAAACAGCTCCAACAAAGACGACTTGCCCAGCTGTGGTGCTCCCAAAATAAAGCAGTTGAAAATATTTCGATCCCCAGCAGATTGACGGTACATCTTTCCTCCCTTCAGTCTCTTTTTCCGTGGTTTGGTGATTTTAACTGCTTTGACAGAGTCTCCGTCGTCGAACCCCAAGTACGCCAAATACTCTAAAGTAGTCTTATGATCGAGGAATGCAGTTAAATTCCACTGGGCTAACCAACCTTGCAATGTAACGTATCCTTGTTCATTACACACAATACTTGATGGAAACTGACACTCCTTCCATAACTTAGGAATGCCTGGAGTAGGCATAAACAAGTTTGCCAACTCTTGCTCGTTCAATCCTCCGTCGTTGTCTTTGTCAAACTTCAAGAACAAGTCGACAAAGAATCGATATCCATTTGGACTGAGCTCAACCGAAGAATCCCTGCTCACGTCCAATTGCGGGAACAAGAACTTATCGTTGAGAGAGAGCGAGTCGGTGTAATGGAATGCGCGCAAAATACCCCAAATAGTTTCATGTCTACCTTCTTCTGCATACATCCTGTTGAGAAGAATAAACCCATCCACTGGCATTCCCTGTTCCTTCATATTGACGACAAGTAGTTTCTCATTGATATGGTCCAATATCTCTTCAAAGTCTTCTTTTTTGAGCTCTTCTTGCTTGGGGAAGCACTTGCTTTGCAATTGAGAAAACTCCTCAAAGTTCAAGAACTCATCCTGGTCCTTGTCACACAAGAAGAATACTCTTTTTAATGCTGCTATAGCGTTTGCTTTCAAGTTGCGTTCCTTCAGATCGAATATTGGACTGATAGGGTACGTTATACTTCGCTGGCACAAGTAGAACAGTTCCACGACATTGTAATTGTTCTTGGCACTACACCTGATGCAGGCCTCGATCTCTTTAAACTCGTTGATCAACGGAATAAACTCATCAACATTTTGACCTTTAATTGAGGTCCCTTTAGGAATCACATCTGACTTGTTGGCACATAAGATGATAGGTAAGTTGACCCCCAACGAACGAAATAATGGCATCCAGTGCAACGAAATACGCTCACAAGTGTAGTGGTCTGAATAAACAAGCCAAATCACATCTGCTCTCTTCAATTCTTGCAGGAGAGTGATCATCTCATTCGACGTATCAATAAGTATAGTTTTATTGGGCAAGTATTGTGAAATCATGGCCGAATCTTCAAATGGCCCATTGCTTGATGTCCTATTGATCTTTCCCCGTCTTTGGCTGTGCTTTTTACTAGTTTCCGGGGTACGTGAAGACATCAAACTGTACGAATAGTCGTCCTTGGATATAGTTATAGGAGGTAATATGCTTTGTGTGGTGGTGACTAATGACTCCTTGATGAGCGAGCTGATAAGCAGTGACTTCCCGACGGAGTCGTCCCCGCAAACAACAACCCGAATGGTATCCATCTTCTTGTCTTGCCTTCTTAAATCTTAATATCAAAAGAAAAAAAACCAATACACTTTTCAACAGCATCTGCAATGTTTAAGACCAACATGATCAGGAGTGGTATTCGTTCGCTAACAGGTCAGATACCTGTAAGTCGTGTTTCCATGAGGTTCAACTCTGGTATGGGAGACTATGAACAGAAGATATATTCGATATTGCAGGATAGCTTCGAGCCAAAGAACTTGGAAGTCAGAGATGTTTCTGGAGGGTGCGGTTCAATGTTTGCCATTTTGGTTGAAAGCGAGAAGTTCAAGGGATTGCTGATGGTGAAGCAGCATCGTTTGGTGAATCAGGTCTTAAAGGACGAGATTCTGCAATGGCATGGTTTGCAGTTGAAGACAAGAGGTGTTTAAGCATCACCACACCACAGACCTTTACTGTACATACTTTTAACTTATATTATGGTAGCATAAACGAAATTACATCTAAGACTTGGTTCTAACCAAGGTCGTAACGTTCTGGCTTCCCATTCTTCAATAACTAATTTCTCCAGTTACATGGATTACAAATGCACTTTTTTGATGTGTTGATTGGTCGAAGAAATCCCAATTGTAAAGTTCAAATGAGTAGCAGTTGTCCCTTAGAAGTAATGTACTAAGCTCTTTAACGTATATCCTTGAGGAATTTACTGATGATTTCACTTCAAAGTTGAGAAGAGTGTGATCTTCAATAACTTGTCCAGGAAAAGTCATACCAATCATGGCCAGTCTACTGAAAGTAAAGACGAACTGATACGAGGAGATACGCTCTCACCTTCAATGGTCCTAAATCTCAAAGAAGCAGTGCTTCTCCACATTCAATAAAATGGCTTCGAAGTCATAGTTGAATATTTCAACACCACTATAATCTACAGATAATCTTAACAGTAAACTCTTGTGTTCATTAATATACACTAATCGACTATCTCCTCCTTCTCCTCAATAATCTCCTCCTTGATCTCCTCGATAATCTCTTCTTGCGCGTGGCTTGCCTTCACCACTCTACCAGCATACTTGGCTCTGTAGGCTCTCCAGTCTTCCAAAGCCTTTCTACGTGCCAAGATAGCTTCTCTAACAGCAGCGTCGGCTTCCATGGCATCAGCTTCTTCGAAAGCAGCACTGTACTCACGCAAGTTGGCTCTGACCTTCTTCTTTTCAGCATTGGTCAAGAGCGACTCAGGTCTAGGTCTCCAGATCAATTCCTTGAACTGGTCAACAGACTCGTCCTTCAACATCTTACCTGTAAATTCGTACATTCTGTAACCGTTCTCGATGGTGTGCATCCAGACAGACGACCAACCAGCAAGGAATCTTCCACTAGGATCCCACGACAAGTTGGTCAATCCAGAGTACTTTTCAGTCTTCAACAACTTCACAGTTGGGCCCTTCTTTTGTTTAGATCCCTTGTTGTCTTCTTCGAATGAGGTGTCATAGAAATCTATTTCACCTGAGGATCTGGAGATCGTAGCAATCACTACAAATCTACCAGTAGGCGACCACATCACGGTGTTCGAATGCTTGTCGACGATGGTGCTAACAACCTTGAACGAATTGGCAGCCGACTTGGCCTTTGCGCCAGAAGCACCAGCTTCTGGTGGTGCGTAGAAACTAATCACGTTCTTAGGAATGGCAGGATTGTTGTTACCGTCGTCTAATCTAGAAATGGTGGTGAACCTTTCGGACTTTGGTTCCCATGCAAAGTTAATAACAACGTCCTTCAACTCCAACTTTTCAACTGGAATGTCTCTTTCATTGGTCTTGAAGAACTCCAAGTTTGTGAAGAGGGTCTTTCCTGACTTGGTGTGACGGTCGACCTTTACACACAAGTACTTACCTTCCGATTGCCAGTGCATCTTACAGTCGCTGACTTGGTGCAAGTTGACGGTTCTCAACACCTCTCTCGAAGGAATTTGCATCAAAACCACTCTGGCAGTTTGGTTGGTAGTCTCTGGGGTCCAGTACGACAAAAGATGTTCCCCTGCTGGAGCCTTGGAGTTGAACAACTTGACACCTGCTGGTGCCCATTCAAAGTCTACAATGCCGTCAATCTTGACCAACTTCTTGTCCAACAATTGGAAAGATTCGGTTTCGTACACAGCAATAGCGCCAGGACCTTGTCTAGCACAGTACTTGTCGTCAAAAGACCACTTGACCAAAGGCCATGGCATTTCCTTTTGACCTTCCAAGTGTGGTGGCAAGGCAAATGTTTTGGCGACTTCGCCAGTAGTCAAGTCCCAGATAACCAACTTGTGTCCTTCTGATTCTGCTCCGAATGGGAAGTTCAATCTCTCGGCCTCGTTGTCTGGCAAAGTGATTGGGAGTGGGGACAAGGTTACCATGTACTTCTCGTTGGGAGAAAAGTCAACGAGACGCACTTGGTTGTGGAAAAACTTGTGGATGCTTTCAATCTCAGCACCACCCCAAGTCTTGATACCTTGTGGGTGGATCGAAATCAAGTATGTACCCTTTGGAGAAAACTTGGCGTACTTCGAGGTGAAGTTGTTTCTTGGGGCACACACTTCTTGAGGCTCCTTCAGCTGCTTCTTGTACCAGTAGACACCGACGTTCTCGGAAAAGTGCAATGCCATTTGGTCACGGCCTTGCTCATCTTGCAACCAAGACTTGAGGTATCCATGGCTCTTGAATGGTGGCAATTCTGGTTCCTTGAACTCAGCTGGAACCTTTCCTTCGGTGCAGTACTTACCAACGTCAGCCAATCTGTTGATCTTCAACGTGTGGTTCTTGTCCAAAGGCTTATTGTTCAACTGTCTAATAGCTGCGTCAGCAGACTCAGCAGTCTTAAATTGCGCGAAAAGAAATCCCTTGGTCTTTCCATCCTCAATAGGCATGTGTACGGCATCGTCACCGTCAACAAGTTCTCCAACAGAAGACAACTTCTTCTTAATGAAGTTGATCAAAAGACCGGCCTTGGCTTCAGGTGCAATAGGTGCGCCGTCAACAACAATGTAGTTGTCTAAACCAACATCGACGTCTAACTTCTCTTCCAAGTCGGAGAAGTCAATGTCGTCCAAGTTGATCTCCTTTTCCAACTCTGCGTATAGCTCTTTCTCACTCATGCTGTTGTTTGGTCTTCAATAGTGAAAAATTTTCCTAAATCAAAATCGAAACGAATATAATGTGTCACGTGTGCTTATGTAATTGATTACGAATTTTTGCAACCATATAATCAAGGAATGTCAGTGAAGCCAAAAACACCAATGACCATAGGTACGATTGGAGGGTAACACCGTTTGTTACTGGAAACCCGCTATATTCTCTTTTTTCGTTTCCTATCCCTACTATTTTGCTTGGATTCCTCTATTATGTTGACAGCACATGGAGCCAATGAGAATGCCTTCCAATCCTCATATCGGAATGTGCTAATTATACCCAGACTTAAAACTAGTGTTCTACCTGCTGGATTGTTGATATTATTTACAAGCCTTCAACATTTTATTTTGTTGGCTAGGAATTATTTCTAGTTATAAGTTGATCCTCGACATATCGGCCCGCTTTTAAATAAAATACTACTTGATGTATGAAAGTCCTCACAATAAATGAGTCCTATTTTCTTGTCCTAAGAGTGGCTCTCTGATTATATTTTATGTAGTCATAAGAACTATTCTGCAACCAGTTAACCTGGCCTTATTATTTTTAGCACCTCCAAAATACTACACTTGTACTTGCATTTACTTACTTCGTTACTAAAATCACCAAAGACATTAATATTAGTATGATAAATAAAAGCTAACTGCTATTTCTTAAAGCTTTCAGCTCACATGAATGCGAAGACTCGCTTAAACGGTGGGGTTGTTCACCTTAGCGAGCTCTTTGCGCAACCTTGTGTTCTCCATTTCCAACTCTTTCAATCTCTTATCAGCCTGCTTGCTTTCGTACACACGTGCTTCTCGTTCTGATTTCCATCTATTCCAAAGCTCGTCCATGCGAAGCTTGGTTCTGGGAGACGACGCTGATGATCCGTTGAAAGATGTGCTATCCATCTCGCTGTTGTCGTATGACTCCAATTGTTTCAAGAGCGAGTCGTTCATGTTGTTCAACTCGTCAACACGACGGTGGAGTTTGTCAACATACTCGTTCGTTTGATTGTTCGACTCGCTCTCCTTAAGCAAAAGCTTGACGTGGTCGTTGACAATCATCTCCACAGCTCGAGCAAAGTAGTCAAAGATAGACTTGTGCAAGTCTCTCATCAAGCTGACATCATTGGTGTCCCAACTTGTTGCCTTCTCGTTGATTTTAAAAAGACGTTTACTTAAGTTGTCTATCTTGCGTGTGGGATCCTTCACAGAAGAGTCATCTGCAATCTTGTTGAACGACTTTAAAAGCTTGTGGAACTCGTAAAGATCAACCTGAAGCAACTCCTTGAAGTGTTGCTGCAAGTCCTTTGGAGCACTAGCTTCTGTGTTTGAAGAGTCCTCAGAGACAGATCTGGATGAATTCTCGCTCTCGACTGTGAGCAACGTTATCTTGTCCGTTAAACTGCGGATCGTCGACTGCAACGACTCGCGTTCACTGTTCAACGATTCTATTTTGTAGTTTAAACGAATATTTTCAGCTTTGTGCAGCTTCTGTTGCTCCAACGCAATGTCATAATCTTTTCTAGAGCGTTCAGCAACCTTACTTTCTGCTCGCAAGTCAAGCATTTCCTGCTTCTTGTTGTGCAATTCGTTTGTCAACGAAGATATAGTTGCTGTGGAGTCGGTCTTCAACTTGTCATACTTTTCAGTAATCTCGCTCAATTCCTTGTGTAGGCGATTAAGTGACTTGTGTGATTCGAGTAATTCACCTTGGAGGTCTTGTGTTTCCCCTGTGGTGTTGGTGTAGTCAACAGATGTGGAGTGGGATGTGTTCACCTTGTTCAGTCTTGAAAACTCTTTGAATTCGTTTACTTCCAACTGCAATTTATCAATAATGCTTTGGTACTGGTCAAACTTGGAGTCAACAGCTTCATTAATTTTAGTCAACCTACTGTTTTCTCTCTTAAGTACTTCCATTTCTCTGTTGTCTTCCTCGTATCTCTTTGCTTCCAAAGTGTTGCACAAGCTCTTGAATTTACTTGTGATCACTTGATACTTTTGTTTGATGAGGGTACATTCTCTAGCTTCTTCTTGCAACAACTCCTCTATCTTTGCAGTCTCTTGCTTCTGCAGATTGAACTCATACTCTAGCTTATTGATTGAGCTGATTAAGCCTTGGACAATTTCCACATATCCATCGTGTGCCTCTGGGGTTGCAGCATCTCTTTCGTTTCCGTTTCTACTGCCATACCCTGAAATAGGCGGTGTTGGAATTGGAACCTTACTCAAACGTGGCGATCCACTAATCAATTTGTTGAACTCAAAACTAAGAACTTGGAGTTTTAATTCTAGCAGGCGGTTGGAGCTGTTTGATTCTAAGCATCTTCCTAGTGCCTGACGTGTGGGCACGTCGGTGTTAGGGTGGTTGATAAGGGCGTGCAAAATGGCGTCCACGATTTGGCTGCAGGATTCGACATATTCGTTGAGTTGTTGCATTTGCGCCTCTTTGGCTTGGAGCTGGTTCTGGAATGTCTCCAAGTTCTCGTACAAGTCTTCATTCAACTTGTATACCTCGTCATAGTTTTGAAGCAAGTTGTTGTAATCCGATTCAAGCTTTCCGTAATCGTTGTTTGTAGATATCAGATGTGGAGACAATCCGTTGAAGTTCTTTTGAAAATGAGTCAACTCGTTGAGATCAAGCAACTGCGTGTCACCATTCTGCAGTCTTGTTTTGTTGATCAAGTTCTGCAAGAACTGTTTGAAGAACTTGATTTGGATCCGGTAGCCTGTGATCTGTTTGTTCAAGTCGTCGATTTTGGTAGATGTTGTCAGATCGGCTCCTTGGAATGTGTTCTTTTGCATCATATTGGCAGATGGTGGGTTGAATGACTGGAGGTTGGGTGTTTCTTCAAAGTAAGTTGAAGACGGTCTGAATTTTCTCCATGAAGAAGATGGAGTTGACTTGTGTTGGCTTCCTGGGGTTGCTGTGTTGCGTGGTGTCGACAAGTAGCTGTTGCTTATGGGTGTTTTCGTAAATGCATGTGATGGTGTAGCAGTAATTGAGTCTAGTGCTTGGCTTGTGGTTGTGTTTGCAGGTTTTTTCAATGGGTTCTTGGTGAAGGTCATGTCGTGGTCCAATTGTGCCCGTGTGTCATTGTATTTCGATGAGGTGTCTATAGTGGAGTTGTGAAAGCTGCTGTTTTCTTCCGATGCTTTTGTTTGCGGGGTGTGTGACACTGTAGTGGTGTCTGATTCTTCGGCTATTGAATCGACGGCTGTTTCGTGTCCCTTCTCGGTTCCTGATCCGGAGCCTGGTGCAACGTATGGTTCAGTGAATGACGGTGACTTTTGCGGTGTAGCCAATACGCTGGTTTCTTCTCTGAGGTTTGCCAACGATTCACGGAGACTTGCTAAGCTTGCATCCATGTTGTCTGACATAACCATCGACTGCGTTGGTGCTTCGGAGGCGTCTGTTTCTAGGTTGGACACTTGAGAAACGTCTGCATCATGCAAGTTGGAGTTCAACGAAAGATCAGGTGTGTCGTCATCATGTGTTTTAGGTGCTAGATCTTCCTGGAATCCAGGTTGAAGTTTCAAAGATGTATCAAGCAATTGGGCTTTAACCTGATATGCTTGCGGTTCGACAGTCTCCAGTTGGTCAGCAATGTCAGGGTTAGTCACAAAGGGACTCGAGACCTCAGTCTCGGAATCCTCAAACTCAGAACTGGTGTCCTCCTTGCCTGTAAGATGCTCATCCATGATCCGCAGACTCACAATTTTCTCTGACATCACTTCATGACTTAGCACGTCGTTGATTTTCTCACTTTCCACAACCCCTGAAGGTCCAAATTCACTGACGTCCAACGCCCCTCCATAATCATTACTCTCCATACCAAAGACAATGGATACGCTAGTTGTAGATTGATGTATAGATTTGTTTACGTTTGCATTTTTTGTTTTGGTAGCGCACTCGTTTATACGAGTCGATGTTTTTGGGAGCCTCAACCGGGTATAGTTACAGATATCCTATTGTTTCTGGGTGTATGAGGATGGAGGTGGTGATTGAAGGGTTGGATAAGGAGTGCTGCAGTATTGAGTGCTAATTTGAAGTTATATGACTTGTTTTCGTGGGCAATGGACTTCTTTTATTCGATTGCTACTATGGAATCCAATTGATAGTGCAGATCATCGCATTCCAGTGCTTTGATCTGAGAGATGATGCCCATCTCTGACTTAACGTATACCGATATTCATACAAGAGAGACCGAAATCTGAATGCTACCAACTCAAATTGCCAACTACTCTTCCTCATCTTACATCCTACAGGTTTACTCAAATGTACTTCAAAGTCACGTTCACGAAGCTTCATCTCATTTTCAATTTCAACACTCTTTTATTCTTCTAGTACATCATACTAATGTAATTCAGTCACTGTTTATGACTCCATCTCTTCGTCCTCTTCCTCATCATCATCCTCCTCTGCAAGTTTCTTTGCTTCGGCCAACAAATCTTCAGGAACGAACTGGTGCTTTCCACCAGTCTCTTCTTTCGAGATCCAAGAGATTTCCAATTCGTAATCCTTGTCTTTGTTGTCTTCGTGTGCTTGATGGATGATCTTGGCTGCAACCTTGACGGCTTCTCTCACGGTCAACTCCTCGTAGTTTAACTTTTCCAATTCGGATTTCGCGGTCTGTCTGCCCTTGCCTGTGGCAGCCCCAGTGTATCCCCAGCATGCTCCACTTGGCTCGATCATGTACAAGTGTGGGCCATTGTCGTCGACACCTCCCACGATCGAAACAACACCAAACGGTCTCACAGAGTTGTAACAGGTGTAGTTTTGCACGTAGATCCCCAATCTGTCCATCAAGTGGGGTACCGAGACAGACGTCTTGTACACAGACTTGAACGACTGTGCCTCGTCTCTTCCTCTATTCACAAAGTGGCGCCCGTCTGGCAAAAGCCCAGAGTAGACTACTCCAATATGTCTGTCGATAGTCTGGATACGCTTGTTTCTGCCGGGCACCAACAACTTCGAGTTTATAATCTTCTCGACAGCCAACACGACACCATCCTTACACTTGATTCCAATTGAGGTACCTCCGTTCTCCACTGCTTTCATTGCATATTCCACTTGGAAGTTTCTTCCATCTAGTTCTGTTAGTACGTTCACTCTATGTGCCTAGAATCTGATTCTTGTATACATACCAGGAGAGAAAACACTGTTGGATAAGTCATATCCGGTACCAATCGATGTCTGTGATGTTAGTATATGTTCATTTCTGATGCCTCGAGGTAACTGTTTGAATATCTTTCTTCTCCACCATTGTTGAGTATGGTCTAACATACCTTGTAGAGATCAATTCACATTAAATCTCCGTCAAGAACTATCTTCCAATCAACCTCTGTGGTTCTCGAAGCCCTTCTCAAATCCTCCAAGTGCTCTAACAGAACTGTAATACATACCATTTCTAATCCTGTTTGTTCAAACTAATTGCCACCGATTTCCAGTTGAAGTTGATTTTTTTTGTGAGTGCGAAACTTCCACCACCAAACATGCCAGTCAAGTTCAAGTGGCCCATATTGGGAGTGATTGTGAGTACGGATATGTGGTAGAGTATCGGTCTACGTGTTGAGGAGTTACTAACAGTGTCAGATTCCCTGTGTGTCGCTAGCTATTGTTGGTTATGGGATACATTTCTTTGTATTCTCCAATTACATGAGCAGATCAAGACAGATATGGTATGAGGTGACGTTGACGATGGTATGGATAGCATATATCCAGACGATCATGGTTCTGCCAGGCAATCCCCCGGCTGATTTCATTAAACCTGAGAAGGAATGGACGCGGTTTTGTTCAAAGTGCAACCAGTATAAACCAGAAAGAAGTCATCACTGTAAGACGTGCAACAAGTGTGTATTGCACATGGATCATCATTGTCCTTGGACATACAATTGCGTTGGGTATGGCAACGCAGGCCATTTTGTACGGTTCTTAAGTTGGTTGATCTTTGCTTCTGGGTTTGCTATTCTCGAGTTGGGCCAGAAGTTTATCCAGTATTTGAAAGACTACCAGCTACCATCATACTTGATCAATAAGTCTGAGTTGGTGGCCGTGATATTTTTCCTTCCAGTCGTTATGTTTGTCTTTGGAAGCATAAGCATATTGCTCATTCGATGCCTACTTAACTGGGGAGGCAAGGGAATGACTCAAATCGAGGTATGGGAGTGGGATAGAATCGAAACTCAATTCCACACCGAACGCCTTTGGCACCAGATCCGTCTAAACTACGAGAAAGTGCATGGGAAACCCATGCCAGAACTCACATCATGGAACCTCTCTGCTGCTGCGCGTGAAAGACTCGAACGAGACCGTCATAGTGAAATCGTCCCCAGTACGTTCACCACCGACGACCTTGTATTCCCTTACGACTACGGGTTCTGGGGGAATCTCGTGCACATGACAGGTAACCCAATTTTCTGGGTACTCCCCAACCCATTTGCACGTAAAGATAAACAGGCGTACTACCCCACGAAATCAAAGTATTTTGAAGACGACCAATTGGATTTACCATGGCCACCCGACTTTGGAGGATCCAAGAGCACGGAAGGTGTGCAGATGCAATTTTCCAACGATACGGATACAAACTTTGCTATCAAGGACGGCAGAGGAATCCTGCTCTTACGAAAGAGGTTGGACCCTCGATCTACGATGGAAAGACGAGAATGGATGAATAATATGGGTGAAAAATTGGATGATTTCGGAGTTGATATGGAAACAGAGTAAGATTCTATTTTTGTAAGTAGAAAGAATCCCCACATCTCGTCGATTGACTCAATGTACCTGTCCATCCCGATAATTAGAGCAATTCCTGTGCACCAGGGCAAATAAATATACTTGGAATGAAGTGTAGAGTTAAAAGGGCAGAGAAAACCTAAAGAAAAATGTGGTTGCAGTCTTCTCTGCCTGCAACTACTCGAGTAGTCAATCGAGATTGTCTGCTCGAATGTACCCACTGCGCATTGACTCGCCCAGCATCTAACCCACTGAATAGTGGGTTTCGTTATATGATTAGATTATATGCCACATTCACGTGACAAGATGTAATATGCTGGCCCCTGAAAAATTGGTATATAAAAGAGGAGCTTATGCCATTTAATTGCCAATTGAATCACCCACATTAAGAAACAAATATGAGTTCCACATTGAGATTGGGATCCACTGCCCCAGACTTCAAGGCCGAGACCTCGAACGGTCCAATTTCGTTCCACGAGTTCGTCGGTGACAACTGGGCTGTCTTGTTCTCGCACCCAGACGACTTTACCCCAGTTTGTACCACCGAATTGGGGGCTTTCGCCAAGTTGGAGCCAGAGTTCCAGAAGAGGGGAGTCAAGTTGATTGGTTTGTCTGCTAACAACACCGATTCGCACAAGGCCTGGATCAAGGACATTGATGAGGTGACCGGATCCAAGTTGACCTTCCCAATCATTGCTGACCCAGAAAGAAAGGTTGCCCATGCTTACGACATGATTGACTACCAGGACGCCTCCAACGTCGATGACAAGGGTGTGCAATTCACCATCAGATCTGTTTTCATCATCGACCCAAAGAAGAAGATCAGATTGATCTTGGCCTACCCTGCCTCGACCGGTAGAAACACCGCCGAAGTCTTGAGAGTTGTTGACTCTTTGCAAACCGGTGACAAGTACAGAGTCACCACCCCAATCAACTGGGTTCCAGGTGATGATGTCATTGTCCACCCATCGGTCTCTAACGAAGAAGCCAAGACTTTGTTCCCTAAGTTCAGAATCATCAAGGCTTACTTACGTTTGACTCCTTTGGAGAAGCAATAATAGATTTAGCTTTGATAGTATAAATTCTGTATAATATGAATGCACACAGTGAGCTGTATAGTTGTAATGACGAGCGAAGCGAGTGAGTGGTAAACTAGTATACGGAACATGAAACAGAGTCTATCAAAGTGCTACTACTTTTAACACGTGTCGTCTATCGATGCCGAGTACCTGTAATACGATGTCCAGTACTTTTAATACGAATAGTCTATTGATTGATACTCAATACCAGGTGCTGTCTCTGTATTGAGACGACGACATTTTGCAGCTGTGGCAGGCTTTGCGAGAACACAGAATCGGTTGTAATTTATCGGTGATAAATTGCAAAAAGTTAGGAAAATTACGAATATTCAGAAGCACCTAGGATTGAAAAACAGGCTGTTTGTTAATGAAGTAGAAGCATGTAATCATTTAGCTTCAGGTGTAGTTTTGGGGTGAAGAATGCGGGGATTAAGGTAGGTATATAAAAGGACCCTTGAAACAAATATTGTCTTGGCTGTAACAAGACTATGAGACAAGTACTTTGATGTGATTTTCCTCAGCTTCTGTTCAGAGCTATTATTTGCCAGGGCTTGGGTTGTAGTTGAATTGCACTGGTTGGGCTAGGAAGTAGACATTGCCAATATACTGTTGGTCAATAAATAAATCTTCTACGATGGTGTTCAAAGCAATCGACGATTTCATGGATCCCATCCTTCATTTCGGTCAATAATTATACAAAGAATAAAGAAGGGATGGGGAATGATGTTCGCCTACATGTTAGTGTCTTACTCTAACATACTGCATCACACATACTGGTATACAAGCACACGTGACCCACATGCTCCAACTCCAATTGGACAGTTCCAGGATGGGATCTACCGCTTCGTAAAGGTCAAGAAGTGGCACAAGAAGAAGCAAGAAAAGACAAGAACAAACCATATCCTACAAGAACAGCAAGATGAGTAAGAAGAAACGACAATACTTAATCTCAGAGGCTGCACTTTTATTCTAGACCTGAGTATGCTAACCAAAGCTTAACGGAAATCCACGAGATGTAAATGAAATGATGTCAATCTCATTCTCCACGGAAGTCATAACCTCTGGCTCATCAAAATCATCCCAGAAACCTCGAGGCAGTCAGCCTTCCAGACCTCATCACTACCTCGGAACGTCCCACTCACAATTCAAAAGAAACACCCTAATCAAACCAAAGCACACCCCTATTGAAAGTTCATCCCAACACCATAATCCGCTTCGCTCTTCACCTCAATATACCCCAGCCTACATTCACCCCAACTCTCTTCATTCTCATCCTGTTCAGGCTCCAAAGGCTCCACATGGGTCCCTAAAAACAGAAGCGCATTCTCGAACACAAAACCACAAGTTTTTCAGACCCTCAAGAGAGTCGTGTGAGCCAAAAAAAAATTCGACTCCAAACCAAACGCCTTTACTCCTTGAGGTTCCTGGGAAACGCGTGTGGGGTACTTGGGATAAAGCTAGAGTCAATGCTCTACGGTCTGGAAGACGTTCAATACATTAATAATACATGAAGAAGTGAATATATGAAAACAAGGTGGCGGTGGTGGCATCTCATCGCCTATTTTTATAACTTTTAGTCAGGACGAGCAAATGGTATGGCTCATGGTTTGCAGGTGTTTTAGTGCTAAAGGAGAGCCTTGCAAGGTCTGGCAAAGGTCTGGCAAAGGTCTATATTGAAGAGTTGTTCTCTCCTTTTGATTTTGGATTTGTCGTTTCAGAAGCAACTGCTAAGGCAGTGCTCGCAGTCTAGTAGGCATCGCCCTCATCCATGCCGAAATAATTCTCGTGCTCTTGGTTGAACCCATCGTACCCGTTGAGGACGTAGCCCTCAACCTCGTCGCCCGGGAATGTACGCATCGGCGTCGATAATTGACACTGCTGGATGGACTGTGGGGTGGGCGGCATCTGGTGCTCGTTCGTCGAGTCCACACACATATCGTTGTTGTTCGGGACATACGTCTGCACGTTGGCCATGTTGAACTGGTGCTCGTGGAACGAAGTGTCCTCGAACTTGGTCACCAACTCACCCGTCAGAGCATTGGTGTACTGCCGGAGCGACCCCCAGGGAGTAATCTTCACCAACCCACCGTCAGGATGGCTGTATATCGGCCACTCATTGGACGTGGAGTACTTGGGCGTGTTCTCCCTGTCGTTCGTGGATATGTAATTCTTCACCTTCTTGGTGTCTGGCTCTATGTCATCTCTCTTGCGCTTGGAATAGTTCATTCTGTTATAACCTAGTGGAAAAAAACGAAAATACTGGATATCACTGTCTCTATATAGCGAAGCTCTGCCCTGTTAGTGCGAAGCTCCAGGGACGCGCGAAAAAAAAAGAACGTTAGGGACGCAGCGCTACCATGAAGGGTGGTGAGAGCTCCTGAGGTGACAAAAGCGCAGGTGCTAGAGTTTCTTTTAAGCGGCGCACGACTTCCCTTTGGGTGGTGATGGGTGGTCACGTGCGGGAAGAACCACGCATTTCTTCATTGGGAAGGTGAAGAAGAACTGCATATTTGCAGTAGGCCCAGACGTACGAGGTACGAGGCGTAGATGGTTGAGGAGAGTGGTGGGAGAGTCGGAGAGAGGGTAAAAGTGCTACTGTGGGATGGTGAGAGCAGGAGTGAAAGAATTGAGTGGAGTATTTTGTATCGTTGTGGGATGTTTAGGAGTGAACAAAATGATGAGTTTGTGGATTGATGGAATAGAGATGGCTACACGGAATGGATGAGTAGATGATATGCTTAGTAGGACTAGTAGATTGTGTGCGTGAGAGTGTAGGCGGTATAGTGGAGGTGTCTTCTTAGGATTTGTTGGTCAATAGGTGTATCTACATTGTTTATTGGATTTTGGTAGTGAATACTGTGTGAAGGTATCAAATGACTGAGCTGAGATGAGATGAGGAGATTTCATGTTGATTATTCATGTGAGGTTGTATGAAATAGAAGATTTGATATGAGAATCTGATAAATGTGAGATAGTTTAAGTCAAGCGAGTAGAGAAGTAACGGTTGCCAGAGAAATGAGAAGAGATGGAGTAGACTGCTTTCATTTAGTTAGTAATACGCAGAGTACATAGTCTATTATGTAACAGAAGAACCGCCACGTACACTTTCAACCAAAAGTTCAACCTCTAGCTTCACACGTCATACACCGACTAGGCCCATTGCTCAAGAGAAGTGAACTTGGGCTCCACTAAGGCTCCACTCCAAAATGTCTAAAACGACATCCCAATTCATACGACACTAGCGATTTTTTCCACCAATGAACAAAGATCTTTTGACAATTTTCAACAAAAAAACAGTAACCAACTACACCATGTTGAGAGTCAAGAACATTGCGACCAGGGTTAGGCCAAGCTTATGCAATGCTAGTAGAAGCTTGCGTTCGTTTGGTACTGTTTCCAGATTGAGTGCTGCTGCTGGTCCCGAGGAGCACAAGCCTTACCAGAACGCAATGGGTTACACTGCGCAGAGATACACCTCCGAGCCATTAACCTTGAGCAAGACCACATTCACAGAGGTTTTGGACGAGGTTGACATGACCTACGGCAGAGATGACGACCCCAAGAAAGTGGCCAAGCAGAATTCCAAGATCAGACACTTCACCATCAACTTTGGACCCCAGCATCCAGCTGCTCACGGTGTGTTGAGATTGATTTTGGAGTTGCACGGTGAGGAGATTGTCAGAGCCGACCCCCACGTCGGGTTGTTGCACAGAGGTACCGAGAAGTTGATCGAGTCCAAGACATACATGCAAGCCTTGCCATACTTTGACAGATTGGACTATGTTTCCATGATGACCAACGAGTTGGTGTTTGCACTTGCGGTTGAAAAGTTGTTGAACGTCGAGGTCCCATTGAGAGGTAAGTACATCAGAACCATGTTTGGCGAAATCACCAGAATCTTGAATCACTGTATGTCTGTGTTGTCGCATATCATGGATGTGGGTGGATTGACCCCGTTCTTGTGGGGTTTCGAAGAGAGAGAAAAGTTGATGGAGTTCTACGAGAGAGTCAGTGGTGCCAGATTGCACACTGCGTACGTGAGACCAGGTGGTGTCTCCCAGGACTTGCCTGTCGGCTTGTTGGACGACATCTACATGTGGGCCACGCAGTTTGGTGACAGAATCGACGAAACCGAAGAGTTGGTCACCGACAACCGTATCTGGAAGGACAGAACCATCGACGTTGGGATTGTGACGGCCGACGACGCCTTGAACTACGGTCTCTCGGGAGTCATGTTGAGGGGCTCAGGTATCCCATTCGACATTAGAAAGTCCCAGCCATACGACGCATACGACTTGGTCGACTTCGACGTGGCTGTCGGCTTAAACGGTGATTGTTACGACCGTTATCTCATCAGAATGGCCGAGTTCAGACAATCCTTGAGAATTATTGTGCAATGTATCAACGACATGCCAGAAGGCCCAGTCAAGGTTGAGGACTACAAGATCTCTCCACCTCCTCGTTCGTTGATGAAGGAAGATATGGAGGCGTTGATCCACCACTTCCTTTTGTTCACCAAGGGTTACGCCGTTCCACAAGGTGAGACCTACACAGCCATTGAGGCTCCAAAGGGTGAAATGGCCGTGTACGTGGTTTCCGACGGATCGGAGAGACCATACAGATGTAAGATTAGAGCCCCAGGTTTCGCACACTTGGGTGCATTCGACCATATCTCCAGAGGTAACTTGTTGGCCGACGCTGTCGCCATCATTGGTACCATGGATTTGGTGTTTGGTGAAGTGGATCGTTAGTACGAAAAGGAGTTTATAGATAAGTGGCCATATGGTTATCTTATTAATGCATAAGTATATTGATTACAGTAGATGATGATGTGTTATTAAATATACATGATATACCCTGATTAATAAGACATTAGAATATCGAATAAATCAAGTAAAAAGAAGTGAGAGCACCACTAAGGATCGCAAGGTTCTTGACTAACCCACCTGAATCATCTGGAGCCTGGTACATATAAGCCCTATGATCCGAATTGCCGGTGTAGTGTGCAGATCTCAGGTTAGTTCCAGTCAGATGGTCGACTTGACGCATCAAATGCTTTGTAATGAGTTCCTCCAGTACAGTTAAGCCTGATTTATGGAGTTGTGCTATGATCTTCTTCTTATCGTCTTCCGACAAGTGCTTTCCTAGTATTCGTTGCTCAAACATTAGGTGTTTGTGCAAATGCTCATTATAATTGAAGTGTGGGACATCGAAACGGTCGCCGTAGTTTATATGCTGCCCTGAGAACTTGCCTGAGTCGTCACCATTGGCTGCAGACTCGTTAAAGTGAACTCTGTGGCGTGTGGTATTGAGTCCAGATGCTGTGTATGATTCTCCGCGTCTTCCTCCAGTCTTGGAATAGTACTTTGCTTCGCCGTAGTAGGTATTCTTCCAGTCACTTGATCTCGTGTGCGGCCTTGCGTTGCCCATTTTCAAGTCGTACTGTTTCTTCTTGTCCTTGTGCTTCAACACATCGTATGCAGCGAGGATCTTGACAAACTTGTCGCTCTTTTCTTTCTTGTCTTCGGGGGTTAGGTTGGGATGCAAGTCAGGATGGTATAGTTTAGAAAGTTTCTTGAATTGTAGCTTGATTTCCTTGATTGATGCTGTGCGAGGTATCTCAAGTACCTCATAGTGATCTTGTACATCTGCTGTGGCAAAAGACCTACTGAATGATCTCAGTGGTCCTGTGAATGTGTATATCTGTCGAGAGATCATTGATGGTGTTTGAGTTTTGCGATTATCGGTATAAAAAAATGATGATAAGAATGGAAGTACGCACCTCAGAGTTAGATCGGGATTGTAGGGAGTCTTGAAAGGATATGTTAGTTAGGACTAAGTCTAGAAGTTCATTGTGTCTGTAGCTCATACTTATCAGTAGTTCATACGTCTCATTAGTTAATGTTGTCTACTAGTCTGTTAGGTCCACTATACCTAAACTAATGTTCGAACAAATGGAACCAGAGAATGCATAATCGTCAGCATAGAAGTATGAAATATGTGTGTAAAGAGGTAGACTATGCACAGATTCCATGACAAATGTTCTATTTCCTATACCAATATCTTTCAAGCAGAGTCCTTTTACTGAAGTGCTTTCATGATGAAAAATTAAGGATGATATTGTGAACCTTTACGTATGATCTTAATTGCAGCTCAAAGACCTATTGATGAGAACAGTGCCTGCTGATCTTTATTTTACACCAAACGATATGCAGAAAGGTCCATAAAAATATTGTATCATGAATAGGAAGTGTTTGGAAGCTTAGCTTCCAAACAGTACGTAGTCGTTAATCATCCCAATGACTTCTACAAGAACAAAAGGCAAACGCACCATCATACGAAAACTCTATTTGGGGGTGCCGTATATACTCAGCCTAAAGAATAATGGCAATGCCATGCTGGTCAGGAACCTATAGTGCACCGGGGTGAACTACAAAGTTTAAACCTTTTATGCTAGGAATGCTGGTTTTCTCATTACTGTGAGGGCTAAGTATAATATACATCATCACTAACACTCTGAACAGATTGCTGAGTAGAACAATAACTTTGACTCGTTACTGTGATGAAGAAAATTCCCTTGTTGGGATTTGGGTGCAAATTTAAACAGAGTAATTTAAGGATCGGCTCTCGTAAGATCAAGTCTCGGGATTCATCAAGTCAGATCATTTTCTGAGATATCGGTCAGTGTATAGAGTAGTAGCTTACAATCTGACCTCAAGAGACTCATATAAATCATCATTTTCAAATCATACCTGGTGTTGAACCATCAACAGCACTAGTAATATGGTGGTTATGACATTTTCTCCCAACAATAAACCACACTACTCCAACCCCACCTCACCTTCAGAATAACTACAAATGCAGTGTGTAGATACATCCGAGCACATACAGATACCAAAGTGTCTACCTGCTTCATCTCCATCACCAACCTAAAATGTGTCCAATCTAAAGATATCACCAACCATTATCTGAAACACATTGTTATTTATTCATCTCGATTAGACAACCCTCCAATACGAACGAAGAATCTACGAGACAAACGGATCAGGATCGGCCTTAGACAATCACAAACACTTGCAGCATCACCAGCTACAAAATCGTTCCTAACTACCACGAGCCGTGCCCCAAAACAGCGCCCACAAGCAATCGTGGTGGAAGGGAAGAGGGCCAGCCCAAAATAGCAACCCTTCAACCACAGGAAAAAACATCTCCAGCGAAGGAGCCATGGGCAACGATGACGGCACCATGTCGCCGCAAAAAAAGCAGTGAAGGCCACAAGACCCCGCGAGATAAAGGCGTCTGGCGATGCGCAATGCAATACGCTACACTGTTCACCATGCTATATGCCAAGCTAGAAACGACAATTTTAGCGGACAACGGGATCGACCACGTCGTATAGTGGACGTGAAGGCCCCTCATGCTCTTCCCTATTGCTCCTTTCTTTTTGGTGCGACACCGTCCACACTTGTGCAAACTTGTACAAATACAGGAAGCTGTAGGGGAAAAAAGTAGAGAAACAAAACATTTCTAATCAGACTACGTCTTCTTTCTAATAGCATAAACCCCTGGTGTATACCCCACACACATACGACTCCTTCAGCAAGTAAACGAACACACGATGAGCTCCAAGTCTGCCGCAGCCCGGTTACAGCGAGAATACAAGAACTTAACGGACCCGAAGAAGGGGATTCCATCGTTCCATATTGAACTCGACGACGACAACATTTTCCTCTGGAACATCGGGATCATGGTGTTGAACAAGGACTCCATCTACCACGGGGGGTACATCAAAGCGCAGATGCGGTTTCCGATCGACTTCCCGTTCGCACCACCGCATTTCAGATTCACACCAGCCATCTACCACCCGAACGTGTACCGGGACGGACGACTTTGCATTTCCATCTTGCATCAGAGTGGCGACCCCACGCTGGACGAGCCCGAGCTGGAGACGTGGCTGCCTGCCCAGACCGTCGAGTCCGTCTTGATGTCCATCATCTCCCTCTTGGAGGACCCCAACATCCTGTCGCCAGCAAACATCGACGCCTCCGTTGAGTTGCGCAAGAACCCAGAGGCCTACAAGAAAAAGGTCTTGTTGGAGGTGGAGCGTTCCAAGCAGGATATCCCTGTTGACTTTGTTATGCCAGAACTGGAAATGCATGCCTACTCCAACTCGGCCGTGGGCTTCAAGGAAAGCGAGCACGAACCTGTCGACCTGTACTTTTGGTACGACAGCGAAGAAGAAAGCGGCTTTGACGAAGAAAGCTTGATGGACGACGTGGAAGACGACAACGATGACGAAGAAGAGGAGGCCGAAGAAGAGGAGGACATAATAACCAAGTAAACGACATTGCGCGACATTATCAGTCATCCTCTGCAACAGAAGAAGCCAACACTATAAAGCTAAAAATTATCACAGTTCTATCACAGTTGAATCGTCGCCTGAACCACAAGTTGGCAAAGCTTCATGTGCAAGGGACCAAGGGCACCCTCGCATAGTTACCGCATCCAAGCCCTATTCTTATTTTTGTTATTGGTTTATTCGTCATTTTATATACATCTATACAAATTAATTTTGATCACTCTATGTTTCTTGAGTAGCCCTTGAGTCCCTCGTTCAACACTTGAGTCACGTTGTCCAGTTTCAACTTGGCTATAGCGTCTGGGAACAGTTCTTCGTAGAATAAGACCACGTACAATTGGTTCTGAGTGGAGGTTGGCTTCTGCTGTTCGTGCAGTTCCAAGAACTCCAAAATCTCTCCGTTTCCCTCGTTGCCAGCAGAAGCTGGTGTTGGTCTTGCCGAAGTTCCTTCGGCAGTTCCATCCAGCACTCCGATTCTCTGTATCACCATCTTCAACCTGTTTTCCAACTCGATAATGCTCCAATCTTCTTGCAGACCGTTCAACTGGTTGAATCCCACAAGCGAGTAGATCTTAAGGGTGTCCAGAGACAACCCCAACTCGGTCAACAAGATGGAATTGTGGACTGTTGTTAACGGGATTCCATCTGGCGACAAAAGCAGAAGCGAGAGTGGGGACGTGGAAACAGTCGTGCTGGGTTGGATCTGTGAGATCAGATTGTGCGTATTGGGGCCACTGTCTTGTCCAGTGTTTATTGGAGACAACGCTTGCGACAATAGCTTGGATATTTGTTTGGATTGCAACATGTCTTGAAGTTTCAATAATGACTTTGGTTTTTTGTGCAGGTAAATATGCCAGAGACGAGATTGCTGAATGCTGGTAGAGAGTTTAGTGGCTTTCGTGGATGAGAAGTAGATGATTGACAGTAAGCAGCAGTAAGTGGAAACCACTGGACTTTAAAATATTATAGAATTCCCTTACTCAGCTTCATTACTAGTTCAAAGCTTATTTTCCATACTAGATTGAATATGCTGAAATCTTTACCAGCCCAATATTAAAGACACGAAGGAAATGAACAACTAAACTAATAACTGAATACATATTCAGCCCTAGAACCATCCTAGAATGACCGAAGAATCATCTGCCTTCACATACAATCATCACCATTCCAACAACTACAATCAATAATTTTTCGCAACCAATGCAACTAACATCTGTAATATACTACCAATATATCCAAGCACAGCCTCACCTAGTCAACACATCACTACTTTTGACTGGGCTCACCACCAGTATCTCCATGGGTATTCACATACTCACCCCTTCTCACCCCATAATCTTTCTAATGACTTACCTTAACATCTATTCTATCTCTATAACGTAAACAAACCAGTTCTCTTCTTACCAAATGGATAAACCACCAATGCAGCCGCAAATAATCCCACACTAATACCAATCGAAACCTCCACCATGGCCACACCAAAACTCATTGACGAAGACAGCAATGCACTTGTTTGGTTGGGGTCTGTGGAGTTTGATTTGGTGATCTGGTCCGCAGTTTGAATACCAGACACCAAACTGCTTTGCGACGCAATACCAGAAGGAACCTGCACGAAGATCGCAGGCAACATAGCACTCACGGCCATTCCTTTTCCGACTCTGGAGTACAAATTACCCAATATACCAACAAGGAATGCACCTATGCATGCTGTAAACTCTGTCACCTGTGAAAAGTGTTTACCGGCAAAGTAGTTCCCAATGTACGCAATACCGGAGATGATGATCATCACCGGCAACTGCTGCCATCTGGCTTGGTTGATCAACCCCAAGCACAAGGAAAACATAGGAACAAAGAGAATACGCCATCTGTCGTCCACTGAATGCTCTGCCGAACACTTGTTGGCACTGACTGCATTCTTGTCGACCCAGCCGTACAATGCCCCTCCGAGTGTAATACCAAACCCAAGGAATAAGGAATAGATGATGGCGTAAAACATTCTCACCGACCCAGCAACCAAGTTACGTGACTGCAACTCTAGCGACCCACACAAAATAATGTAACCCGGCAAAATCAAAGCAAGCGACCCCTGTGCAATTCCAGAAAAGCAAAAGATGGAACCTCCTTTGATAGACCCAATTGCTCTCGCGATGAAGGAAACAACAATGGATGCAGTCACTTCAAACACCGACGAGTACAAGTTAGACATGGACGAAACAAAGAACTGCAAGTATCCCACACAGAGTCCGACCCCAAAGGCGATCGGAATATCACGCCAACCTCCCCCAAACGCAAATGGACACACCATCGAGGATCCTAATCCATAAAAGAACACACAGAGCCATGGTGGATACAAGTTCTTGGCCTTGAGCAATTCCTCCAACTGTTTTGCAGCATCCTCAACACCAATCAAATCGTGCACAACTCCCTTGTAGATCTTGTGTGTGTCGGAAAGCTTAGACAAGTTGACACCTTGGGCACATCTAACCAAATGCACTTCAGATGTTCTAGTGGCTGCGTCACCAAATGCAATGATCATACACCCAGGAAAGTAAATAAACTGTCCGTCGATTTCCAACACACGAGACGTCATTACCATGTATTCTTCCAATCTATGCGTGGGAGCTCCGAATAACATAAGAGCCCTACACATACGCATGATGAACCGTTGTCTCTGCAAGATATCAGCAATGTGAACAGTGATTCTAAGGCGATTGGCCCTCTTACTGTTCTTCATCTTCTTCATCTTCTTGTTGTGTCCGGCAGGCGATTTCTTTGGCTGCTTTGGACGAGCATTTTGGAAGGAGGGTAACCCACTAGTGTCAACGTTATTCTCATACTTTTCGTCTAGCAGCCCATCATCTGAATACGAAAGCTCGTTAGAAGTGCCAACAGAAGAACCCTTCTTGCCTGGGATTTTAGACTTGACTTTGTTCTTTATGCCACTGCTCAACTTGTGGAAATCCATGGACCGGTTTCTATGGTGGTACTGTCCTGGGGTCACCGCTCCGTCATCGGTCGATTCGAATCCACTTTCTTCTGCAAGTGTTGATCCTCCATAGTTGGACCTGGTACCAAGACTTGCCATGGATCTCTCGTTCGGGTTTTGATAAAGACGAAGTAAAGACGATAAAACACCTGCGTGGACCTGTTTAGGTGGTGCTACGTACCCGTCATCATTGACATCATCGAGCAAGAAGTCGTCTTGTTGGTCGAACTCATTGTGCTCTTCGCGAAGAAAAATGTCAGGGTTTGGTGCATAGAATTCGCCGCTAGAACCTTCTACTGGTTCAGTAGTAGGGCCTTCGGTCTCTGGTTGCTGGGGTTGTTCAATGATGTGTCTGTGTTCTTCAGGGATATGCGAGGAAATCAAGTTTTGAGCTTCTTGGTCGAGCTGATCGAAACCAAGAGGTCTCATTTCGATGTTATCTCTATATTCAGAGTCTTCTGGGATAGGGGTCATACCAACGGAGCTTTCTTCATCTTGTATTCTCTCACGGGATGCGCGTGAAGCTCCCGGAGCCAATCCTCCGCCACCCAAGCCCAAGCCTGCATCCTTGGAAAAGTTAAGGACTTTGCCCAAAAATGAGTCCGATGCTGAGGGTTGTTCTGGAGGAGCGTATCCCCCAGTGTATGCATGGTCCGCAAGGGACATTTTACGCAAGATTGACTTGAATGTTCCTGCCAGGGCCTTTTCTTCGGAGTTGCTCGAGGTGACTGAAGGCTTGCGGCCCCGCTCGTCAGTGATATCTGCTTCTCCAGTAGCAGCAGTCATTGCAGCAGCAACTTCTGCTGCTTGTGTTTGGTTGACAAACGGCCCAAGGTCTTCCTGTTCAGACTCCGAATCAGTGTCTGAGTTGATCTCCGGGTTTTCGTATGCTCTGTATCTGCTGGAGTTGTCTGAGTCGTCATCGCTCTCGTTTTCACCGAACCCCTGGGTCAAGTTGGGCATGCTCAGCCCTTCATTTCTGAACGTAGGCAAACCCAAACCCTCCTGTGCTGTCATACCATCCTCGTCATTCTCAGAATCACTACTGTTGTTCGTGGTAGACGAGTTGTTACTGATAATGGTATCGCGAGGTGTGTACAGGTCAGGAAACCTGACCGACTTGCCTCTCATCTTCTTGCCCTTGGACTTTGCTGCCTTTCCCAAGTTCTTCGCAGAACTAGCCAAATGCGATCTGTTTTGCTGGGCCAGAAGCTGCTTCCTCATCTCCTGTAAATTAACCTGAGGGATCTGGATATTCGATCTATACTGCGAGTCCTCGTCGGACGAAGACGCATCGCCTGGTTCGTGTGACATCCTGGAAGCGTTTGGTGTTGGAAAACTTGTTCTTCTCGAAGATACCTGATCTATATTTATATCTAAGGAGGCTGTTCCTGTATGTACCCATGAGCGTTGCTGTCTGATTTTGGCGCACTGCGTTCTGCTCAGCACCGATTGGGGAGAAAAAAATGGCGGCAGCGTTGTGAGTCTCGGTACAATTGGGTATGCGGTATGATGACATTGGTGAAACGTATGGTTATTTGTGTGCATTGTCGAATGACACGTCTGGTGGAATGATAGATAAGAGTCGAGTATGGAGTATGGGAGTAGAGTAGGGGGAGCGTAGTGGGAGCGTAGTGGGAGCGTAGTGGGAGCGCAGAGGAAGCAGTAGAGGCCAAAGAACCGATGACAGCGAGAAGATCAAAGTTCTCGCTAGTGCGTTCATGAGTAAAGAAAATATTACATCAACGAATGTGACAACTTCTGTTAGTTGAACAAAGTTAGTCGAAGAAGACGTACAGTGAATAGGCGAGACTTAGAATATTTGCTACGCAAATTCGAACATACAGAAACAAAGTGTGAAACCGTGTTCCTGTTTTCTGATTGTTCTGGTTTCAGTGAATTGCAAGACTGCAATGTTATGGTGTTTAGGATTTTTTCTATGGCTGAGTATTACTGAATTAATGTGTGTAACTGTATTACTGTCACCATGAAACTACCAAGTGCTACCGTGTCTCCGACTCCTTACAGCTATTGTGATGAAAGATTTAGGACCCTTGGTCTGCCAGCACACAAAAATTCTATAAAATTATGACATAATGCGATGCTTGTGCTCGAATAAAACACTCATAACTCAATTTTCTGGAACCGATAGACTCAAACCTCTTCGAACTTATACGTATTCCAAAAGTAGACCAGTGGTACTCGTTCTTAAGTTCAAACTTCTCATATACGTCTCATTACATTTTACACTTCCATCCCTAAACTTTATTTAAAGGCTGAGAATTTTCAAGATTGCTTGAAGACTCATGTGATGGCTGCAAAATTTCCTAAATTCCTGAATTAGGTTCTGAAGAAGCTACATTGCAACTAAACATTGCGAGTCTCGATAATGATTCTTGATTCTTCAACTTTGTGTTCATCAAGCTTACTCTTTAGTTAGTTCTTGTTTAAGTTTATTGTATTATACCTAATCTTTCTTCACCCTAACCTTCTTCCCATTGAACCCCACACCACTCTGGGATGTAGGCAACCTTCCGCTCATCCAACTCACTCTCGGGCACTGTGTCTTCAGCATCAGTACACACAATGATAGTACCCCACGACATACCATTCAATATATCCTTCACCGATGTCAGAGCATCCATGTGCTCCAAGTCCATAATAGCTTTGGGCATCAACTGCAACTCGAACTGGCGCTCAGAGGATGGATTGATCGCAGGGGCAGGCACTGTGAATGCAGGCACAAACTTCTTGGACACTTCATCCCGACCACTGTACAACAATGGGTGTCCTCCCAAGTTGTACCTCAATACCTGTCCTGGGTTGTGCTTGACTGTGTTAGAAAACGACTCGAAGAACTTGTCGTCCAACATGTTCGCAATTCCCTGTGTGTTAGGATCAAGAGAAGCTCCGCTTTCTCTTCTGTTCTTCTTTCCCCCCTTTCTGGATGCACTTGCTTCGGGCTCATCGTCTTCTGCGTCAATCAAGTGTTTGTACTTCTCCAATTCAGGCTCTATCTCAGTGGTTTTCTTGAACTTTTCTTGGTCTACATACAAGAAAGTTCCAGGGTAGTGTGGGAAGTCTCCCTTCAATATCTCTTTGAGCTTTGTAGGGGTGTGGATGTTCTTAGATAGTGTGTGTGCGAGGGTTTCTTTATGCTCCTTCTCCTTTGGTTCTTCCTTCTTGGTTTCAAATGGATTTGAAGCTTTGGCAGAGGCGAATGGATTCGCTCCTGCACCACTCGATCCAAATGGATTGGAACCTGCACTTCCCTTACCAAACAAGTCCTTGGTAACTTCAATGTTCAATTTCTTCTTGTTCTCCAAAGTCAACTTTTGGTCCAAGTCCTTGCGAATTGCCGCATCCTGCTCTTCTTTGATCTCAGCAACACGCTCAGGGTCCTTGGAAATCCCTCTAAAGGCCTTTACACTCCCCTTCTTCCTCGAACATGAAGCAGTATCTTTACATCCAAAGACATAGATGACTCTGTCGTACAACTTACCGTCAATTGGAGCGTATGCCTGCAAAAGCAAAGCCATCTTCTTTCCACACGCATCACAGTGTACTAACTCTTTGCTTGGATGCGACTCTGGATGGAGCCAAACTGGCTTTCCTCCAATAAAAGTGTCTTCGATTGTAGGCTGATCCTCTTCATTTTCAGACCCTTCACCAATCAGACCGTCTCCGAAACCCAAGAACACTTCTGACTTCTGGTTCTCATCAAAAAGGTCTTCTTCATCAGATGAATACTCGTCGTGGGAGGACATTCTATAGCGATGACTTTGATATTCGAAAAATTTACGTACAAAAAAATCGATCTTTAGTAGCTCCAAGCTCAGACCAGTTGAACAGCATCTCTGACCTGATGAAAGGTATTGAAAACTTGTAGCGAAGTCACTCGCAGCTCAGTTCGCATACTTCTTACATGGGAACCTCTGTTTCACTCCAACTCTTATCACTATTTCTACGAAATCCAGTCAGCAAGGTTGCTTACAAGTCAGTGACTCGTTTGAAGCAGACCCAAGACGAGATTAGAGTAAAAATTGCCAAGTGTTCTGCATAAATATTGCTCTAGTCATCATAGGCATCCAGGAGTTTTACTGTAGAGTTATTACTATCACTATTATGACTTTAAATTGATGTTCCTTTGATCAGATCTTTGATATACAGATATAATTTGCAATCATTGTCGAACCTAGGACAACCCCACCCTAATTTTAAGCTTAAACTAAATACATGTCTTTATTTTTACCTATTCACACTATTTACAATGTTCACAAATATCTTGGATGTTCAACTTCTTCATACACCTGAATAATATCACCTTGTTCAAACTTATTCCACTTATCGAAAGCAATTCCACACTCGTGGCCCTTCTTGGCTTCAGCAATATCTTCCTTGATGTACTTCAACGAAGAGAGAGTCCCGACATACTCTTCTTTACCATTTCTCAAAACCTTCACCTTGGATGTCTTTTTAATGGCACCGGATGAAACCTTACATCCGGCAATTCTCAATTTAGACTTCCTAACGGTGATCATGAAAATGTCCTTGATTTCAACCTCTCCGAGTATCTTCACTTCTATGATGGGTTTCAAAAGGGAAGTCAACTCCAGTGTCACATCCTCAATCAATCTATAAATGATGTTGTGTTCTTTAATTGCTACTCCTTCTCTGTTAGCCTTTAGCATAATTGGTTTCGGAACCTTGACATTGAAACACAAGATTGCAGCATCTAAAGTCTTGGCCATCTCAAGGTCCGAATCAGTTGGCGGACCAGCTTCATGACTGATTACCATTGATTTCACTTCATCGTTCCCGAGCCCTTCGATACTTTCTTTTATTGCCTCAGCAGACCCAAACACGTCAGCCTTAATCATATACTTGAGATTCGAGCACACAGGTTCGTTGGTGTCTTCTGCCTCTAAAATGCTTGCGTCCAAGCCAGCCATTTTCAACTCATTGATCTTTTCTTGCCTCTGGCTCGCTTTGATTTCCTCTTGTCTCTTCAAGTTAATAGATTCAATGTCTCTAGTTGACTGGATCTCTTTGCTTCTTGTTATTCTATTGGATATGACCTTCTTGGCAGTCACTTCGTTCTTCGCTTGCAAGATCTGATCTCCGCTGTCGGGCAATTCCTTCCATCCCCAAATTTGCACAGGAGTTGATGGCCCTGCAGTCTTGACTACCTTCCCATTCTCATCCTTCATTCCTCTCACCTTACAATAGGTAGTTCCCGCAACTAAAAAGTCTCCAGTCTTAACAGTTCCTCTGCGTACCAATACAGTTGCAATGTTGCCCATTCCTTGTACAACCTGAGACTCAATGATCCAGCCTTCAGCTCTAATATTTGTGTATTCTGATTTGAAGTCACTCAATTCACTTAAAGTGATCACAGCTTCCTCCAATTTATCCATGTTCAAACCGGTCTTACCAGAAACTTGGACAGTTTGGGTTTCTCCACCGTAGTCTTCGATATCAATTTCGTGAGTGGCCAAGTCACTCAACACTTTCTGCACTTTAATGCCTGGCTTGTCACACTTGTTGATTGCAACAATAATCGGAACTCCCGATTTCTTTGCATGCTTAATGGCCTCAATTGTTTGGGGCATTACTGAGTCATCGGCCGCAACCACCAAAATGACTATATCCGTGATGATAGCACCTCTTTCTCTCATCTTCAAGAATGCTGCGTGGCCCGGAGTGTCTAAGAAAGTGATCTTCTTCTTTGAAACTGGGGTTATAACGGAAAACGCACCAATATGCTGGGTGATACCTCCAAACTCTTGATCAACTACACTAGATTTCCTCAAGTGATCTAAAATTGTAGTTTTACCATGGTCAACATGTCCCATGATCGTCACAACAGGAGGTCTTTCTTTCAACAATTCTGGTTTCACAGCCTCAGGAAACAAATCTTCCAACTCTGTTTCAGTGAAGTTCACTTCGAAGTTGTACTCATCGGCAATTAAAGAGGCATTCTCCTTGTCCAAGATATAACTGTGTCTACAATCTTCGAACCCCAAGCCTTCCAACTTCTTCAAAACGTCATTAAGAGGAATGCTCATGATGTTTGCCAAGTTTGAAACTGTTATGAATGGTGGTAAGTTGATTTTGATTGGATCTCCCCTTTCTTCCTTCTTGATCTTTCTCTTCTGTTTCAGCTTGGGAACATGTGGAGTATTTGCCCTCTGCTTATCTCTTAACGCTTGCCTGATTTGCTCATAATTTCTAACTTGGTTTGCTTGAGCATCGCTGCTAGTAGCGGTGCGGTGAGGAGGTTGTTCCGCTCGTTGTTGGTGGGGTGGTCTATTACTATTGTGTGTTCTATTTTGCTTCTGCTTGCTATACTGCTGTGCAAATCTGTTTGGTTTCGCTGCGCCATCTGAAGCATCATTCGGTTTCACAGCATGTTGCTTTACACCTTTGTTTTCTGTTGGTGTTTCAGCTGCTGGTTTCTGTGCTGCTGGTTCTTTGGCCTTCGCTGGAGGAGGTTTTGGTGCTGCCTTTGCGAACTTTGAAATCCCACCACCCACTCGTGGCAAGTTTTTCAAGAGATCAGAGTAGTTCCTTCGTTGTATCACAACTCCTAGACCTCCATACTTTGCACTCACACACCGAGAAAGCATATCTGTCTTGTCTATTTTTCACTTTGGAACACGAAAAATTTTTGTATTCGATATCGGTAACAAAGTTTTAGGTTGGAACTGATGAAGTAGTTGGGAGTAATAAATGGATGGTTGTGTGGAGAGACGAAAAGTGTTCATATCACTGTTCTCAGAAGAATAGCCGGATATTTGGAATATAAAGAATTTCATAGTTTGCGCTTGAATGGTCTCAATACTTCTCCAACAGGAGTTGCAAATGTGATCTGCCACCCAGACTTCAATAGGTTTCTCTACCGTAAGAGACATTTCTTAGTTGTTTATCACGGTGTTCAAGTGTGTACACCTATTGTTTCCAAATCATTCTCCTTTTCACACTGCTGGGGATTTATTTGAGAACTCAACCTGGCCCTCTTGATCTGTAGCCTCTACATGATTGACTACTGTTCTCAGACTTGAAATTCGGCCTTCGCCAAGTGCAGCTCCTATTCCACTTTACAAATCTTCATAGTTTATGGATTATGATATTATACAATGTAGAGTAAATGCAATTTTTGTTAGCGAAGTGCCAATGAATATGTGAGTGTGTCATCAAGCGTAGTTGTAGTCACCATTCGAGGTGGCGTACCCCATCGACTTACTCTCGTTCAAGGTGGTAATCAATTTGTCAATTTCCTTGAAGTTGCGGTCGTCGCAAGCAAAGTTGCGGTGTCTGTTCGACTTAATATGGTCGTCAAAATGGTCATACTTGACACGGCAGTTTTCACAATAGCCTGGGTTGAGGTCTTTTTCTTCCTTGGTTGGTGCTGGTGCTGGTGCTTGGCCTGAGAAGGTGTTGGCGGTGGTGTTTAATGCAGTCTTACCGTCGTGTCTCTTCTGTTGTTTTTTCAAGATGATTCTGCGCTTCAAGTTGTTCAAGTTTCTTGAGGGAACCTGCGACACCATGGGTCCCAATCCGTTACCTTGTGCTGCCCCGCTGTTCAAACTTGAGTCCATCGAAAAGTTGAGTGCGTTCGAAGCTCCGTTGTAGCCGGAGGCTGCAACGTCAAGGAACTTGGACGCTGGTTGAATCATCGAGGAATTTCTTACCAAAAGTGGAGGGACAACAGAAGTCAATGCACCAGCCGCACGTGGTTGCTTGAACTCTTCCTCTGCAAGGTGAATTGTTTCGTCCTCAGTGGTGACCGTATCGTCTTCATCTGCTTCCACAACTTCCTGGATCTCTTGCTCCGGTTGATACGTGTCGTCTTCTGTGTGTTGTGCGACCACACTCGTAGGCTCCAAGATCGTATCATTGTCCACAATCTTGTCGGTGCTCGTGCTTGTGCCATTGAAGCCCGTGACTTTCATCTCTACAGCCTGCTTGGAGGTGCTCATCATGTCGTAAGTCACCTGCTTCAACAAGGTTCTGTACTCTTTAGTCAACTCAAACTTCTGTAACCTTCTCAACCGCTTACGCTCGCTCTTGTGGTTATCCGTAGGCTCGAAAATGAACGGACATTTGCCATCGAGAGACAAGTTGAGCACCGGATAGTTGTCCTCGCTCCATACCCTCACGCTTATTGGTCTTACCTTTTGCGACAAGTCGTACACGTAAAGGTAGTTCTTTTCCAAGTAGTGTAAGTCGTCGCGTTTAGCATTAGGGTCGCGGTCAGCGGTCCCGTAGATCTTCTCCTCTTTCAACAACGTGTACAAGTTATCCTTGAGCTTTGATGACTTCGAATCGGTGTGGCTAGTTGAGTTTGTTTGCGCAGAGTCTACACGCGTTGGAGTCGCGGCAGAGCCTGTCGCGGTTGAAAGTGCTGCTGTGGAGCTAGTGTTGACGCCCAAGTTCTTGAGAAATCTAAACACCTTTTCGTAGTCCCAGACTTTAATCTTTAAGCTGCTGACGTTCGAAAAGATATCGTTAGACGGGTACGTCTTGTGTGCGTTGTAGGATCTTCTGCTTATGATAATAGTGACATCATTGTCATAAAATGGAGTGATGTCGCAACCCACTTGCTTCAAGTACTTGGCTGCTCTTTTGTATTCAACCAATTGGTTAGTGCTGCAGTCTGTTACACCTTCAAAGTATACGGTAGATTCTTTCATGATTTTTCTCCATGACTGCTGCCAGTGATACAAGTCTTCTCCTGCTAAACGGCCTACTTTTTGTTGCTGTTGCTGCTGCTGCTGTTGTTCATGCTGTACATTTTTCAAGATGCTTTGGCGGTGGAGTAGAACATGGCGGTCTGTGGCTTGCGTTAGACTTTGTTTGTGTGCAAGATGGGCCTTGTAGAGCTTTGGACCGAGTGAGTGTGCTTGGCTAGCATGTGGCAAAACACTGGTGCTGGCGGCGCTCAGTGAGTCCACGTCCGGTAAAACCATTGACGGACGTTCAGCGACTTGGGCAAGCGACATCTCGGACGCCGACGCCGAAGCCGACACCGTGCTCTTCACCTTCTCAGCAATGCTGGCACTATTATCTACAGGTGGGTTGAAAACATTGGTCAACCCTGCAACATTGGCTGGGGGGATGTGAGGTATCTTGGATGGAGAGAGAGGAGCAGCAGCATACAGCTTGTTGTTCAACTTGGCCTTCTTGAAGATCGGCGAAGGTAGGTTGCTGTTAGTCTCCTTCAATGGAAGTCTCGTCAGGTTTGTTAGCGAGTGGTACCGCTTTCGCAAATTGGCAGACTCGCCTGGAGCCGCTACCGTTGGTAAAATGGCGTTGGAAGAGGACGCAGTGGACGCCCCTCCTTGGTGGTTTCTGTTGTTTGATGTGTCCATTATATCATAATCTCTGCAACGAATCTGGTGCACTAACTCTATACGCGATTAAGGACTACCAACACCACGACAACTGTTGATGGATGGTTCTGGTTAACTGCTGAGTTTTTTAAATCGAAGCAAAAACAAAGGAGGAAAAAACACGAAAAAAATTGTGGTACAAAGCTTTGGCATACCGGAGAGTTGAGCAGTTGGGGAGGTATTCGGTGGAAAGAGGGTTTATATAGGTTGGTCGAGGTGAGAGTACTATAATGAGAGTGCTTAGGGTGCTTGATTGGCGGTTTTTGGAGTGATTTCGGTGGGAATTAAAAGTGATGCTTGGATCTATTGGTTCATAATTTACGCGTCGCTTTTCTTTGTCTGACTTTTAATCTGAATTAGTTTCAGGCACAATAGAGTAGGGAGTAGGGTGAGAATAAGAGATTAGGTGAGGAACAGAGATGAAGAGGTTGCGCGAAAGAGAGTTATGCGTATCTATATATACTGGGGTGACTAGTTGAGATGAAAGTTGCAAAGATGACGAAGAGGAGTTTATGGTTGTGCATACGTCAAATATGCCATAATCTGCAAATCTCTGATGGGCCGTAGATAATACTTGCTCTGCTCAAAACAAGATTTCTTGACCAATATGACCCCGCAGGCATTGAATGCCAATACCAAAGGTTCATGAAGACCCCTAATTGATTGAATGGGGCAACAAAAAGTATGTGGACCCTACATACAGGGTGCACAGTTCCGAAGTGATAACTAATCCGGTACGTATAAAACGGCGGTGTCCCCAGATAAGAAACAAATTAGATAACCCAGCAATGAAGAAAGAAGAGTTGAGCATTTCAATCATACCCTCTAAGGCTGATGAGTTTACTGAAGATGATCTCTACATCGACCCCGAGGAAGAAGCCAGAGTGGTGAGGAAGTTGGACAGAAATGTCTTACCAATCCTCTGTCTATTCTATTTTCTTGCAGCTCTTGACAGGTCCAATTTGGGAAATGCTGGTCCAGCTGGGTTATCCAAGTCGCTTGGGTTGACTCCGCCGCAGTTTTCCAATGCTGTGACCTTGTTCTTCGTCACCTATATTGTGTTTGAGTTACCAGGCACTCTTCTCTTGAAGATATTGAGGCCATCGCGGCTCTTGACTTTTTCGGTAGTAGGTTGGTCTTTGGTTTGCATTGGCACTGCCTTTGTGAAAAGCTATGGTCTGTTGCTTGCTTGCCGTTTGCTTTTGGGTGCGTTTGAGTCTTGGTTCTTCCCCTGCTTGAGTGTTTTGATCTCGTCTATGATATACAAGAAGGAAGAGGTTGCCATTCGCATGGCAATTTTGTTGAGTATGGCCGCACTCTCTGGATGTGTTGGTGGTCTCATTTCTTACGGGTTTATCCAGGTGCACACGTCAAAGTTGGAGGGGTTCCGCTTCATCTTTCTTGTGGAAGGGCTTATCACTCTAGTCTTAGCACCTATCATTTATATCTGGCTCCCCGATGACCTTGTCAAAGCCAAGTTCTTTACCGAAAGAGAGTCCGAGGTAATGGCTATGCGCATGAAACAGCGCGAAAGGTTTATGGGACTGCAGAAGTTTGAATGGAGCGAGGTTGCCATGGCTTTCAAGGAGCCAAGGACATACTTGAGCATGATCATTCAATTCTGTCAGGATACAATCTTGTTCGGCTTTTCTACGTTCCTTCCCAGCATCTTGAAGTTGGGCCTTGGTTTTCACAATTTGGAAGCACAGTACATGACGATTCCAGTTTACTTCGTTAGTGCCTTGTCTGTTTTGGGTTTTTCCTACTGGAGTGATAGAGTCAACCTTAGGGGCCCGTTTATATTTGGAACAAACTTGGTGGGAATCGCAGGGTACATCATTCTCATTGCGTCACACAATAATGCGGTGAAGTATTTTGCATGCTACTTGGTTAGTATCCCGTTGTACTTGGGGCCAGGGGTCAACATCACGTGGACTGGAAACAATACCTCGCCGATGTACAGAAGGAACACCGCCATTGGATGTAATCAAACCATTGGGAACTTGTCTGGTGCCATTATCGGGCAGTTGTACAGAAAGTCCCCATACATCCTCGGCCACTCCTTTTCATTGGGTGCACTTGTTCTTGCTAACGTTTGTGTGCTTCTCAACACCTGGAGAATAAGATGTTTGAACCGGGAAAAGGAAAACGTGGTTTCAATGGAAACAGTCGACAAACGAATTCCTAGAACTGGTGACTATGAATTAGACTTTAAGTACTGTTATTAATTTTTGCAGCCATTTTGGCGCTACCAGATTCCACCAAAAATATTTTGTAGCAATGAACATAGGGCACCAGCTTATCTGAGGACGTCGGGCGCATACTAGACGGATGTAAAAGACGACGACTACTCTTGTTGTGGCTAATAGAAGCAGAAGCAAAAAAATTTGGTGTAAAGGAATCGCTGGTTTGATTTTTAGTATGATGATACCCGCGAGGTTCGAACTCGCGCCTCCGGAGAGACCAGGACCTTACCCTGGCGCCTTAACCACTCGGCCAGAGTACCCAATTCCTGTGAAGTCAATTATGAATCTCCGATTGGAGGTAGCGTATTAGACTGAATTTCTGTGCATACTACTAATTAATTGGATCTCAGGGTTCCAGGTATAGCTGGTATTAATCAGCAGTCGATCGGAAAGCTATTAGAGGCAATTGTTTTGTGTCGAAGAGCGGAGATCTTAGGTATTAAGATGGTTGATTTAACCAGAGTACTCCCAGAACCTAGATGGCAGAATGATGTGGAACCAAACAACTCATAGAACAAGCAGCTTAGAGCAGCAGTGTGTCAATTGGTTTACCGCTAGCGTTATCCAAGTAACCTGAAGACAATTCAACTCATCCGTCTCACATCGTAGACCGATGAGCACTTTGAAGTACATTTTGGTAAATTTCAAGTAAAGTTCCTCGGATAAAACAATAATCGATTTGCAAGATCTAAGCGGTCTTCACAGACTCTAGGTGCTCAGATTATTTCCACTCAAATACTTCCTCCGATGTCCGTTAAGCCGAGTATCTGTACCTTTCCATTTCAACCATAGCCTTCAATTGCAGATAACATTATTCGTTAAAATCGATGGTTCGATTTCCCCACAAAAATAAAAAATTGAACATGTTTCGTGCTTTGAGCATAGGCTCCATCAGAAGGTCCATTGCCACTTCAAGACGCTATACATCGACCAAGCTTGCTGTGGGGAGCTTTACAGATGACTATGTCACTGTGGTTTTGAACGGTAAAAGCCTCAAGTTTGACACTTTGTTCCTCAGAGACTCGAGCATCGATTTTCAATCTGTTGATCCGTACTCCAAGCAGAAAGTATTCACCACGGCAGAGTTGGTTTCTAGAGGCGTCAAACTAGCTATCCCCCCTAGTGTATCTGACAATAAACTACGCATTGAATGGGATGAGAATGGAAATCGCATTCTTTCAGAGTATCTGTTGGAGTTTCTCCAAAAACAGTACCTCTTGAACGATAAGGTCGACCAATTTCCCGAGTCAGAGAGGGTATACTGGAATAACAGTGATTTGCTGGAAAATTTACTGGCAACGCTGATCGACGCTTCTGGCTATTTATCATCGAACGCTGAATTTGGGCGGATGTTGCACAGCTTGTTTCGTTTCGGGTTATCGTTCATCAACGACGTCGACAAGCCGCACTTAACAAAAATGAATGAAGACAACGCCACTCAATGGCCTGTTTACAAATTGGCAGAGAGGTTCGGGTACCTCAAGAAAACGTTCTACGGGACTTTGTTCGATGTCAAGAACCAGAAAGAAGAAGCAAAGAATATTGCGTACACATCTAGTTTCCTTCCTCTCCATATGGACCTCTTGTACTATGAGTCTCCGCCTGGTTTGCAGTTCCTTCACTTTATAGAAAACTCCACAGAGGGGGGAGAGAATATCTTCTGCGACTCCTTCTTGGCTGCTCAACACATTAAAAATGTGGACCCAGAAGCATATCAAGCTTTACTTAGAGTTCCGATCACTTATCATTACGATAACAACAATGAACACTACTACTACAAGAGGCCGTTGGTAGTTGAAAACACTGATATTCTCTTTGATGGTGTTCCTACGATAAAGGAGGTCAACTATTCACCTCCTTTCCAAGGCCCATTTGAATTTGGTATCATCCAAGACCATCAAGACAATGCTTTATTCAAGGACTTTCTCCGAGGCTTTAAACTTTTTGAAGATTTCATCAATGACCCAGCAAACAAATTCCAAATTAAAATGCAAGAAGGTTCATGTGTTGCATTTGACAATAGACGTGTCTTGCACTCCAGAAACGCTTTCTCTGATGCCAATGGAGGTGACCGTTGGTTGATGGGCTGTTATGTAGATGGCGATAGTTTCAGATCGAAACTAAGGGTCAACTGTTTTTATTAAAATTTACATAAAATGGATACTATTACAGGTACAATACAAAAGAAGAATTTAATAGCCGTAGCCACTGTAGCTCTGGCGGCCACCTTGGTTCTGTTGCTGAGGGGTTGGTCTCGCGTTTGAGTTGGAAAAGTAAGACTTGAAGGTTTGCTTGAAACCATTACAAAGTCGTAACATGTTAGGGTACGAGAACCCCTTCAATGTGTAGCCCTCGACGTCGGTTCTCACGTACCAGGTGTTGATTGGACTGGTCGCATTCACTTTGAACAAAAGTAAGAAACTACCGGGAGACTTGTGGTCAAAACAAAACACATAAGCACTGCTCTTTGGGTTTGCCTTCGTGTACGACTCCAACCATTCAATAACCTCAGTCTTGGCACCTTCACGGAACTTTGGATTACGGATCATCTCGTCCACCTTCTTGGCAATGGCTTGGATGTGCTGGAAAATTAACTGATCCAAGTCAGAGTACTTCTTATTCTCAACAAGGTACTGCTTGCCATGTGCGCCAGAATCGACTTCCTCAACTAATAAATGCTGGAACAAGTTGTTATGCACTTTCCAGGTGATTGTTAAGTATGAAGGGCCCTTGGATGAAGGACGTATGACACAGTCACCCACAGATTGCGGAGCCAAGTACTCTTCTGCTTGCTTGAAGCTGAAGTTGTGGTACAATGGATGTTGGACGTTTCTAGTTTTAGCCAACTGAGCTCTTTCTTTTGCGCGTTCATTGTTCCAGTCCTTCTCTTCGGCTTCAAAGTCCCATTTGCCAACTTCCTTAATGAACTTTGGTGTGGTTGCTCTTCTCAAGTCTTCCTCCAACAAACTAAAAGTCGCGTTGAAGTTGTCGTAAAAGACTTCCAAAACTACTGCTTGGACAACCTGTCCCTGTAACAAGTCAATGTCATGGGGAATAAACTGTTCTTCGACATTTCCATTGATCAAGGAGGAAGTGGCAACCTTAGCGTATCTTATTCTCGAGTTAGGGTCTCTAAAGTTCTTACCAACCTTTACTACAGTCACTGGCACAACTATGTTTCTGAAGAAGGTGTCTTGGGTTTCTCCAGTAAGCATTTGGAATACTTCTGAGTTGTCCAAAGTGTGGAACGATCTTCTTAACTCCTCAAAGTTGTTCACCAATTCCTCCTTAATGATCTGTAAGGTGGCGTACTTTTTCTTACCAAACTTGGTTTCCAACTCCTTACCATAAGCTATCAAGTTCAACTCATCAACATTATTCACACCTTCTTGCATCAATTGGTAGATAATACCTCCCTGTTCTTCGACGTGTGCCATGTCCTCTTCGTCCAAGTCAAGGGCATCGGCAGCCATCTTTCTCGCCAAATCGTAATCTTCGGGGTGGATTCTAGTAGCGTCTAACAATTCCACCGATGAGTCCCTAGCTGGGTTAGCTTCATCGAATGGGATATTCAAGAAAGACGAACAGTTGATGAAAATGTTCGCTGTTGACAATTCATTCTCGATCAAATCACTTCTGTTTGTCAAAGTAGATCCCAATTTAGTGTTGATGTTTCTAATCAACCCAGAGGCCTTACGAGGACCTAATCCTGCCACATATGGTAACAACTGAGCAACATATGGTTCACGAACGGCTTCATTAATCTCAACACCAACCATGTTGATCACATCAACAAAGACAGATTCAACTGCGACCATGACCAAGTCATTTGGAATCAACTTCTGGTGTTCGTAAAAGTTCAATGACAAGATGTCATCACCAAGAGAAACATACTCCAATAATGGGTTTTGGACGTATCTGGCTAAACCAATCGCATATTTGATCAAGGTAGGCTTGTCAGGAAACTCTGTAAGTGCACGTTCAGAGTTTTGATATAATCTAGCCGTTTCATCTTGGACCCAAATGACACTAATCAATGGTGGTTGAGAAACATCTGGTAAATCTTCGACGTTGGCAGTAATATTGTTGCTCTCCACGAATTCACGGACAGAGTCAAAAAGTTTCTTTGTAGTAGCATTGTAACCAGACACTGCGATAACATCTGGCTTCAGGTATTGCAAATTCTTGTCAAAGAACTCCTTTAATTGTCCAGAAAATCTCTCTTGACTCTCGCGGTCTCTCGTAGGGTTGGACTCAGACTTGAAGTATTCGTCAATCTTTCCAGACTCTCTTAAGAATACACCGACAACTGCGCTGTCAAACTCACCCTTACCAAATGATAAAGCCAAAACGTTTGGTTTTGTTCCCTTGTCAAAGCCGAAAGGTGTGAATGGAGCCTGGTCAAGCTTCCCCAAGAACCTTCTGCGCACTTCACTGGCGACCAACCGTTCGCACTCACGACGCAAGTCTTCTTTGGTGTTAAGAGCCACCATATTCGACAATTTCTTGAAAGCTATTCTCAACACCTGCTCTCTTTCTTTATTCCACTTGTCTGCGATCTCGGAGGTACCGTCAGATTTCAAACAGTTGAAAATACATTGGAACCAGTTTTCGTAATCCTTAGTTTCCACTCTAATAACAGCCAAACCCTGTTGCTCGGCTTCCAACATTCTCAATAAAACGTCAGGGGATCTTACCAAATCCGCTGGGGATCTGTTGATGGCATACTTGAGGTCAGCAAATGGACTGTGGTTGTCGATATTAGTTCTACCCTTTTCTGTAATCCTCACGCTGATGGAGGCATACTTCTTAAATGTGGATCTAACCTCATGTTTAATTTTTGGGTTGTGAAAGATCTCGTCAGAGAAAGTTCTCCTCACTGCATCGCGCGCAGTTCTCTCGTCTTTATAGATAACCTCGTCATCTTCACACAACTTCTCGATCAAATCCTCAGGGGCTTCCAAAGGATCATCGGTTGCATGGATTCTGTAAGGAACCTCGAATTTTTTGGAACTTTGGTCTTGAACATTCTCACCAAACTCCTTGGCCAGAATTCCAAAAGCCTTCACGGCATCGTATAATACATTGTTTTTTATTCTTTCAGTGTTGGCGAACTTGGAGTGCTTTCTGCCAGATTTGGAGTTGTTGGCAGCAGCCTCCTCTTCTTCCTTGTCCTCTTTTGATAACTCTTTGATTTCGGAGGAATAAGTATAATGCAAGTAGTCGTGTAAATCTTGTACAGCAACCATGGTGTCCAAAGACTTAATATCCTTGACCAAGTCATCATCTGTCAAGTTGAGTGTTTCAATCAACTTCTCGATGTTCAATCTCTTTTCGTACAAGGAGTGGTATTCGACGTCCAACAGAACAATTCTCCACAAGTCGTCTTCGTATAACAACTTGTGCACTTCGTTTTCGAGTGTTCCTGCTTCTGTTTCGACTTCTCTGGAAAACAACAAGAAGTCACGACGATGAGTCCAAATAAATGGAACTTCAAAGGAGTCCTTGGATATGAATTCGACTGCTTTGCCGACTGCTTCCTTGAAAGGAGCCTCTAAGAAACCTTGGAATACACCCTGTTTTTCTTTGAATAAGATGTTCGCGATCCAGTCCTTCTCCAACTGCAACTCGTCTCCCTTCAAGTCAATGTAGTTCAAGGTGGAACGGTACTTTTGGAATCTTTCAGGCATGTCGATGATACGGATAAAGTTATCTTCTTCTGTCAACATACGTTCTTTCAACTCCGAGTGTTCAAAGACTTCATCCAAAGATGTTGGCTCGAGGCTTTCACCGTTACCTTCATCTTCGATTTCCTGAGCATCCAAGGCCCATTCGTACTCACCTCCGTTACCAAATACCTCAAACAACTGTTGTAATGACTCTCTGTCAACACTGGACAACTTGGAGGTGTCTATTCTTGGCCCCTTCTTCTTTGTGATTTGCTTTTGCTTGATGTTTTGGCGCTTTTGTTCGTTGGCTTCTTCATCTGAGAACTCATCTTCTTCGATAAAGTCGTCGAATTCGTCTAATATGTTACGCTGGCCACCTACTTGATGGCCTGTGAGTGCTGAGCCTTCGTCATCCTCGTCGGCCTCTGCGTTATCTTCGTCTTCTTCGTCATCGTCTGAAAACATGTCATTCAAACCTGCTCTTGGTCCACGAGACTTGGACAGCGAGCTTCCAGTTCCGTTCCGCGAATCGACACCATCCAAGTCATCTTCATCGCCTTCTTCGGCCTTGGCTCTCTTCAAACGCTTGAACTTTCCAGCAGTCTTAGGTTCTGCCTGTGGTCTTGCTCCTGAGTTCTCCAACAACAACTCCAAGTCGTCTTCGTCCAAGGCACCGCCATTGGCCAGGTCATCTCTTCTCCGCTTCTTATGCTTTCTCTTTCTCTTTTTTGGTGCATCATCCTCTTCTTCCTCGCCGTCATCATCAACAATGAATCCGTCGCGCACCTTTTTAATGGCCTCCTCATCTTCTTCTTCATCTTCCTCATCAGACGAATCTATCAATCCACTGGCATCTTCGCCTTCCTCGGAACTGTGCTGCGACACATCGTCCCTGATTTCTCTCTCTTCTTCCTCTTTGTTCATGACAGAGCTCAGAGTGTTTGGGCGAATTTAAGACGAAAAGACAACCTTACTTTTGGTCGTGGTTCGCAGGTTGTTTAAGTTCAATCAAAACCTCAAACTTACCTCCAAGTATGTTTGATTGCAGTGTTTTGTCGAGCGTTAACCTTCACAAGTTGGTCAATTTTCTGTTTTGGTTTCTCAAAGATTTTTCACTGAAAAAAAATCGGGTAACAGCACGACCAACAGAGTCTGGTAGAGATCAGGTAGATGGACAGAAAAAGGGAAGCAGTGATCTACAGATCAAGGTAGGAGTAGCCACCTAAAGAAAGGTCATTGAAGGTACTGGTATTGTAATCTTAGATTGGTAGTATTAGATTTCGTGAATTTTATGTGTTCATAAGCGTGTTTAGACATGGTCAGAATACACACCTAGCTGATTCAACATTGGTCTTCACGTTGGTGAGAAGTAATCAAGACCAGAGTATAGCAATTTTTAAGGTGATCTTCATTGGAGATACGCTTTCTAATTGCTTCGAGTTCGAATTGGATCAAGGTGCAAATAGAACCATAGCCAAAGGATCAGCATATGCCCAGCTAACCTTCCGTGGATATATGGGTTTCACTGATATATTGTTCAGTGTTCTGAGGGCGTGATGGACTGGGTTGTATATTTCTCAGACTCTAGACTTCTGGAAGCAAACAGAATGACTTAGACTACTGTAAACCTTTTATTATCCACCTGGTAGACCTCCAAGTCTGCACTGCATAGAGCATACTTCTGAAAGTCTAGTAATGTTCGTTTGAAACATCATTCTAAAGAGGTTCCCGAAACTTAATTGTATTGTCTATTCAACTTCATGTTGAATTGTCTATTCTTCTCGTTGATGTACGAGTCCACGCCTGCTTCTTCAGAAGTATTTCTCTTCCTCTTGCGAGCATTAAGCTTTGCTTCGTTGATAATATTAACAAGTAATTGTTTATCGATATCAGAAGGTTTCTGGTTGAGTATCATCTCAAGTTTTCTGGAATCATCGAGATCATCTATCTTGTACTTATGATTGAGTATTTTCATTTGTAATTTGTATTCCTCCTTGTCAACTTCAAGTCCCTTGACTGCTTTGGTGTACGCATGCTCTGCTAGTTCGTTGAAATTGGATCCTGCCTGTTTTGTTTGCTTTGGTTTCACATTCTCCCATTCTTCACATTCTAGAATAGTGTACCGCATGTTCTTCTCTCGCTGCGAGGTCTTTTGTTCATTGCTTGCCACATCCACTTCCTCTAATTTTTCCTGTTCTTTCTGTTCCTTGCGATTTCGTATCAGCTGCAACTTCTGGTTCCTTGAAGCTTGAGTAAGTGCTTCTCTATTCGCTACCTGAGCCTGTTGTTTCTTAGCCTTGAGGGCTTTTAGCCTTTCAAGTCTAGAGCTAGCAATGCTTTCATCCTCCTCTGTTTTCTTAAGATCAACCGGTTGTTCTTCTTGTTTCATTGAAGCTTCATTTCTATTTTTTTTTTTTGATGCTTCAAATGACTAAGCATGATTCAAATCAAGTGGATCAGTTGGAAGTAGTGGGGGTCTCTTGGAGTCTTATGGGGTCTTTAAAATCTATTCTTCGGTGGCAAGAATTGTGAATTAATATTGATTAAAAGGTTGTTAAAGTTCAGTAGTTCCAGTTCTCTTGATCTCGTTCACACTGAAGTATGGAACTTCTAATTCTTTATCATTTTGATCAGTTTGTACATATTACGCTACTATTACAAATACTGCTGAATTGTGCTATTCTAGGTAGAAGCCCGAAGTTGCCACTAGTAACACCATGAATACTCTTGCATATTTGGTTATTGACTGAAACTATCGTAGATCTGGACTGAAAAGCTACAGTATTCAAACGGAAAGATATACCAAGCTGTTATAACAGAATAGAATTAAACTACAAGGACCGTGCCACTAAACCATCAGCACATATTTGGTCCGTCTATCGGATAACCACTAAGAGTATGGCAAGCCCGCCTGGTATCTTAAACCCTCCAACATCAAGCTATCCAAGCCACAATAACCTTTCGCTTACCAGAGTGGAACTTATGACTTCCCCAACTTTATTTCTGGATTGTGCTGTTTATAGAACGTTCACCTACCAGTTGAAACCTGTGCAGCCTACCAGCTGATAAAATAAAAAGAAAGTGATTAAAACGATGGCTTCCCAACTCAATTTCAACCAAACCCCGTATCGGTCATTGCTCTGTGTAAAACTTAAGAGCTCTACACAGTTGTTCCTCAATTAGCACTTGAAGGCGAACAATTTTAAGCAGTCTGCATACCAGATGGTGGAGAGTAACTCTGTAGAACAACACGTTCCGAGTCTCGGCTCGACTTATTTTGCACCCAGTATGAGTGGCGCATCCGTACTGCCGTACAATAAACTCCTATAATCTGCCCCTGGCCTCCACTATAAATGATGGTCCGTTCGCCATACATTTAAAAGGTATTCAAATTATCAAATATTCATCATGTCAACTCAAGGAAAAGAACAAGCATTGCTCGAGCACGTAAGAGCATTGCCAAATCATGAACAGCTCAAGGGCAAGCCAGATGCAGTTTTGAAGGCCATTGATGATTATGAAGTTACTAGTGGTCAATTCTTCATGACAATTGGCCAGGAGAAGGGTAAGGTGATTCTTGAACAGATTGAGAAGCTCAAACCCAAGTCAGTTCTTGAATTAGGTGGGTATGTTGGATATTCCGCCATCTACTTTGCTCTGCGTCTCGGAAAGGATGCGACCTACTACAGTTTTGAAGTGAACAAAGATTTCGCTGCCATTGCGCAAGAATTTGTTGATTTGGCCGGTTTGAATTCAAAGGTGAAGATTATAGTTGGACCAGCAGGAGAAACCTTACCTGAGTTTGCTAAAACACACAAGAGACCTGCAGAGTTGGTATTTATTGACCACTGGAAAGATTTGTATGTCCCAGACTTCAGAGTCTTGGAAACAGTGGGCTTGATTGCAAAGGGTAGTGTGATCACGGCTGACAACATTATTCGTCCAGGTGCTCCAGAGTATGCCCGCTACGTGAGATTGTCTCCTGAAGAAAGGAAGGAGTACAACAAGCAGGAGAATATCAGTGGTAAAGAATTCCCAGGCAAATGGGAAACTGAGTACAAGACTGAGACTGTAATTGTCGAATTCGATGGAAGAAAGGATGGCGTTGAAGTTACTCATATTCTTTAGTAGCTGTATAGGTCTGCTAAAGAAAAAAGTGTTCTTATTTACTTATATGGACCAGCTACTCAAATACGTCTGAACTAGTTTAAAAATTATTTTTTGTAAAACAAGCTTGAATTTTGTTCAAATTCTCTTAAATTTGCAGCCATTAAAATGGGTATAATCTTAAGATCTAAGACAGCTCAGGTAGTCCGAAGCTAAGAAGTTGGCTGCATTACAGTAGTTGTCGTTCCAGCACGCATTAGAAACCTTGGTACCATTCTTACAATTGTCATGGAATGGACTGTTTCTCACCTTGATGCTTGTGTACAACTGGTGGAACTCAATGTTGGTGTCGTCCTTCAACTTCAGCACAACATATTTGTCCCAGAAAGTAGCATTAAGTGGAGCCTTAGCTGGCCAGGTGTGGTTCGTATCGTACAACTCTCTTGCAGAGTACTCAAATATCCAGGATGGTTCTGCACCATCGTTGGTGAAAGTCTGGTTCAATTGAGTGTAGTAGTTGTACGAGTTGATGATGTTGAAAGACTTGTCTTCAACTTCATAGTATCTCCAACTTGGGTTGTTGTCGATTAATGGAGTAATGGACTGAGAAACCCAAGCCATGTTGATGATAGAAGCAGCATCGGTCGAGTTGCTAGTGTTGTAGTAAACGTGGAATTGATCCTTGTGAGTGTGACCCCAGAAAATGTTGGCAATGGTGTAAGGTGAGAAACGCTTGACAATCTGGCCGAAAATGGCAGCCTGGATTGGCAAGGCATCGTAGTCAGTGACTGGAATATGAGCCAAGATCCAAACTCTTTGGTTGTTCTTCTCACTCTCAATCAATTCGTCTACCAAGAATTCCCATTGTCCAAACAAGTCAGCTTCGGTCGAGCCATTAATGTAAGCCCACAAGTTCTTCTGGTAGTAACAGTTAGAGTTCAAGGAGATCACCTTCAAGCCTCTGTCTGTGACATAGGAAAATCCAGAGTAGTGAGACTTGATTTGTTCTTTATTGGCTTCAGGTAACCAACCATTGTTAACCCACAATTCGCTCATCAATTCGTCGTTCCAGTGGTACGATGAGTTGAAGTCAACATTCATAGGGGCAAGCTGTCCGTATGGGAAAGTGTCATGGTTACCCATACTTGGGAACACCGGGATTTGGTTCAAGTAGTGCTTGACAATCTGGAAACCTTGAATTTCAGACTGCTTAGTGTACTCGGCATCAGTGTGGTCCGTGTCGTGATCAACCATGTCACCGGTGAAGAGAGCAAACTCGAACTTCTTGTCAGCATTGACCTGTCTGATGTACTTCATACTGTTATTCATCAACACTGCGGGAGAGTCAGTAAGGTAACCACCAAAGGTAGTTGCTGGAGAGGAAACATAGTTGAATCCTCTATAGGCTGGGAAGTCGTAGTATTCGCCCTTAATGTAGTTGTCTTCACTATCGTAGTGGGCTTCTGGGTAGAAGGAGTAAGCAAACTCGCTCAACTTTGGGTCAATTGCAGTGTAGTACGAGGAGAAGTTGTACGAGTTGGAGTTCAAGTCCGTGTTCACAGACTCTGGAATACCACACATTGGACTAGAACAGTTAGCTTCAGAACCGACTGTATATCTCTCTTGGATGTGGAAGTCGGAAATATGGAGAACATTGAAGGTCAGTGTGTTGGGTGGGTACACCGGCGATTGTTTGTACTGTGCTTCCTTTGCTGGCCACCAAGAGTCAATGTTGAATCTCTCTTGAACATCTGGGAGCTTTGGCAACGAACAAGCCTTAGAAGACTTGAAGTAACAGTAGTATTCCAAGTCCTCATCGTTCGAAGCATTGAAATGCTTCAACATGTGCAAGAAATCATTGTCGTAGAAGTCGATACTAGAGGTACCAGTGATTCCCGAATCAAAACTCTTGGAGAACTTACGTTCGTCCTTTACATTGGTGGCAATAAAGAAGTCAATTTGGTCACACTTGGACTCGCTTCCCTTGTTGAGATTAATACAGTACTTGAACAACATCAAACTGATCAAGTGTTCTTTGTCTGGGTTCTCGTTCAACAAGGTCTGACCATACCTAATCTTGTTCTTACACTGGTCGCAAGCACTTCCAGTGGCATTGGTCAACTTCTTCAAACTGTCGTTGATGAAGTCACTCTCAGAGTCAGTCAAACCGGCAAAGACTGCATCAATTGGGTTGGCTGCTCTAGCTGCCAACTGCTTTTGGAGAGAGTTCAAACCAGGAAGACTGTGACCCAATGCCGGCACAGCTGCCAACAAGGTAAGCACGATATTTCTAAATAACATTTTCTATGGCCTGAATTGACAAACCATTGAGAAGTTCCACCGTTTATATACCCTATTGTAAAAGTCATTACAACAAGATGCAAAATTATTAGAGTGCTGTGTGAGACAAAACGGTTGAATTATTTTTTTAATTGGCGAGATTTGACAGGTGCTCAGCGAAGGACAATACTGTTACCTCGTTGCAATTTAGTGCTTATCAAGTGGCTCAGTAAGGCTAGTTGGACGGAAGTATTGACATGCTCAGCAAAGGACAATAATGTTACCTTGTTGCACTGCAGGCCTTATCAAGTGGCTCAGTAAGGCTAGTTGGACGGAGTTTTGACAAGAAGTTGATGAAACACTCATGAATTCCCATTTTATCGTTTTGTATTAATTGATTGCTTTTTCCGAAGGCACGTTTGGAGATACTTTGGGTGCCAACCCAACAGGAGACCACCTGTGTCTCTCCATATTGGGATGCGATCGTCAGAGTACGGCCGAATAGTTCGTTTCAACGTCGCACGCTTATCAATAAACATCCCCACACGTGCGCCCGCTAACGGCCTTATGGAATGTTTCGATTATTACTAGGAACGTGGAAAACTTCCTTAATTTTAACGTGGAATTGCTCTAATCCTTTTGTTCCGAGCCTCGTACCTATCGGTTAAATCCAAGGAGTTAATTGGCTAAAGAATAAGAATAGGAGTCCAATTAGTTCTTCATCAGGAGCCGTCACAAGCGGGTAAACTCTTAAAAAATTGAAGCTATGACAGCTTTGTATGAGCCAAAAAAGAAGGCAAAAAAATTCTCCTGGGGGTGAGTCGAACACCCGATCTCAAGATTACTTTGAGGTACTCATTACAGTCTCGCGCCTTAGCCAGCTTGGCCACCAAGAGGTTATTGTTGAAAAACAAAAATTTCAAGCTGTTTTGAGGAGTAGATTGATTTTAGTAAGGAGATGATTCAAACAGGCCATCTGTACCTTTGATATCAGCATGGATCAATTCATAGGTTTGTATTGTGGTGTGTCACTTTCTTTGAAGTGTTGAACTCCTCACCAAATTAACTCAGTACATGTGAATTGCCACAAGTTCAGCTTTCCACTGACATTTCATGTCAATGCGACGAGACAGGCGCTATGACGTGTGACCGGTCTCCAAATCATACTTGAAAGTAAAGACTGTCACCTCTTCGGGTTCAAATCATTCTAGACCCAAAAGGTAACTGAGCAAGCAACTATCCAGTCGTATAATTTCCTTGTTTGAAATGCACACTTCACTCTGAAAATGAAATAGAAGTCAAAGGTCACACTACCCATTGCCCTCTTGACCTATAGTCATCTAAACTCAAGGCAAACATCCATTCCTATTGGAAGAATCAATCAGCATAAAGTGTCTTTTACCAAACGTATTGACTTCCCCAAAAAATCAAAAAAAAAAATAGACAGATCACCATTTTAACCAAGGCAGCCCAGTACTACATCATTCACCAAGGTTAATGTCTGATCTAACACCCCTCTTTGAGCAATGTGTTCAGATTGTTCAATCGGAACTCGGAAAAGGCAGCCAGAACAGCTTTGACTCGTCACATACCAAACCTAAAAAGCACAACCATTTCGATGTTGGCGATAAATTCATGAAAGAAGCTATTGAGTTCCACTTGTCGTTAGTAGAGTTGGCCAAGTTCATTGATGACGTTAAGTCGCCATATCTTTCGGTCAATGACGAATCTTCTATCAGCAAACAGAACTTGACTATGGAAGACAAGAACAAGATAGATGAAGAATTCAGATACAAAATCCAACAGTTGTTTGAAAGATTAAAGTTTACGCAGGAGTATGAAAACAAACGACTGGAGATCGCTAGGAAGTCTCTGACCAATAAGAAGTCTGTCATCGACAAGTGGTTCAGCACAATTTCTGGGGACGACACAGAGTTTGTCTCTGAGTACGAACTATTTCAGAATACCATTGCAACACACAGAACACAAATATTGAAGAGCTTGAACAACAACTTGAACGCAGTCAGCAAACAATTCGATACTATGCAAAGAAAAAGAGTGGGGCGTGAGAGACAGCTCAACCTACTCGACTTCCAGAACTTAGCAGAAGATGAAGGATTAGACGACCCAGATATCAATTTCAATGATCTTGACCTTGAGGCGTCTTACACTGAAGACCTAGACGGTACGAACCAAAATAAGATGTCACAACAGCAGATCCAGGTCTTAGAAGAGGAAAACCAACAACTTCTCAACCTCAAACAAACACAGTTGCGACTGGTGGAGAAATTGCATACCTCAATGGTGGATATAATGAACATGCAGAATGAACTTGCTTTCCAATTGGAAACCCAGAGCGACCAGCTAGATACGTTGCTCGAGAACCACTCGCAAGTCGAGCTGGACATCCAGATGGGTAACAAACAGTTGAATAGTGCAACCAAGAAAAACAAGAGAAGTGCCAACCTACTCATATCATTGTCTCTTATTTTGGCGTTCTTACTTTTGATTATAGACTACATTTCCTTTTAGTTCTAGTACCTCATTATCCTGTTTGTACAATTCATTACGTACTGAAACTTCGTAGTTAAAAGTCATCCACCTTTCCAGCACCGATAGTTTGGCCCTCTCTTCTGATTACCACTTTACCCAACAACTTGTCATCTGTGAATCTAGTTACTGGGAGCGACTTTCCATCGATATCAATCTCTACAATTGCACTTTGTTTAGAGACCAAGTGCAACAACTTTTTCTTCTTCTTCTTGTCTGACAAAACCTCAACCAATTTCGAGATTCTTGCAGGGACCTGGCTGTTGTTTCTAAACAATACGATCGGTGTTCCTACCAACAAGGGTTTGCTCAAATTGAATAAGTTGAGGGTCACGGTAAGTTTCTTCACGCACTTAATCGCGGATCCGGGCTTAGTTACCAAATCACCTGTTCTGAACGCATCAATGTTGTCGTTTTGAATCTGGTTGGCCTTAAACGATAATTGAACTAATTCTCCTCTGATTGCGAAATCAGCGGAGTTCCCAGCATTCTTTATTCCTTGTACCTGCAATGTTACTTGACTTGGCAAGCTCTCGATGGTTTCTCCTACTCGGATTGCTCCTGATGTGATCTTCCCACTCACCTTGATCTCTCCTTTGTCCTTGAACGAGTCGTGCACTGAGAAGACAAATTCTTCGGATTCTATCCCTTCGTTATTGGAACCTGTGTCGACGTTTTCGAGGTATTCACCCAAAGTTGGCCCCGTATACCAGTTGAACTCAGTAATATTATCGTCCCTCTTAACGACGTTGTTGCCTGTCAACCCAGATATAGGAATAAAAGAGATATTCTCTTTGAGAAACCCAACGTCTTCTGATAAATACTCTCCCAATTGCGTCAGGATAGTCTCGAATCTTTCTTCACTCCATGATTCCTTGTCCATTTTGTTGACCACAACACCCAACTTCTCAATCCCCAAGTTCTTGGCTAATATCGTGTGCTCTTTGGTTTGGCCATCCATGGAGAAACCAGACTCGAATTCTCCGTTTATCGAGTCCACCACCAAGATTGCGAAATCTGCTTGAGAAACACCTCCAATCATCTGAGGCACAAAATCCTTGTGGCCTGGGGAGTCTATCGCAGTGAACCGCACCTTAGTTGTTTCAAAATCTGTTGCGCAGATGTCGATAGTCACACCGTGTTCTCTTTCTTCAGCAGTCTGATCCATGATCCATGCCAAAGCAAAAGACCCCTTTCCTGCCTTTTCTGACTCCTTGACAAGTCTATTGACGGTTTTGGCATCAACCACTCCATAATCAAAAAGTATTCTGCCCATCAAGGTGGACTTTCCAGCATCTACATGTCCCATCACCACAAACGACTTGTGAGGTTTCTGGTACTTAGGGTTCGCAGTTAAGTTGAGTTCTTTAGGCTTGGCGGTGGTCTTTTTCACTGGTTTCTCTGAGATCTTCAATTTCTCCACCCCTTCCTCGAAAGCTTGCTTTTGAGCATTCAAGATCTTGTCATCTGGGGAAGGTGCGCTAAAGTTTTGCTTAGCTTGCTCTATTCTTTCTGTATTGAGTTCTATGTTAGTAAGTGGGTGGAACAAGTCGTTGTCATGTCGCCTTCTCTTAGCTCTGTTCTCGTTGCCCGGTTCTATTCTTCTTTTGAAAAGTAAAAGTGACACATCCTTGGTGGGTGCTTGAATCAAGGAATCGTCAAGTTCTATTTGGCTTGGTAGTTCTTGCCTGGATCGAGTGGTGGGCTTCGTAGGTGTATCCACTTGTGTTTTCACAGTACTCTCTTTGGCTCTATCTACCGTTCCAGGCTTTGCGCTATTCAATGCATGAAGTCTACCTGTGACCTTGCTATCTTGATTTTGCAAGTTCTTCGCGGCTCTTGCCTGTGCCAATGCTGCCAATTTCGATCCTTTATGTGCTAATGGCGAAATAGTTTCAGAAGGTTGGACTGTCTCAGACTTTTCAGTTTGGAGAACAGTGGAGGCTCGCGCTTGGGCTCTTTGTTTGGCCAAAAGTGCTAACTTCGACATGCTATTATATGCTCTGATATGTTATCCTTGTTGGACTCTCTTTCTCTACCTCTATGGCAATAGTTCAAAAGGTATTTACTTTCAAAGTAGTTGCCACTTTTTTTGTCCAGTTGGTTGAAAAAAATCCAGGACGATAATATCAAGGGTGATGGTATCAATGAATAAACAAGGCACCGAGGCAGTTAGAAGTTAGGCGACACAAGTGTTGAAAACAAATTACATACTTTTCTTGTACTTCGACTTTATCTCTTCAATTGCAGGGTCCAACTCGTAGTAGTTGTAGTACAAGGCTTCTTTCAAATCAATCTCAGGTACCTGATCATTGTAGCTTTCCAACAGCTTTTTGAGCTTGGGAAGCATTTCGTATAGCTTGTCGTACTCCTCGTCGTTGAGTGCGTCTTCATTGAAGGCGTCCCCCTCGTCACCAGAGGCGTAGTCGTAGAGATCGTCGTCGTCAAAGTCCATTGCTCTCGAGTATTCTTTTTTTTTGATTAATTTTCGAGTGCTGAGTCAACTGTACTGGTACAGATCTACATGAAGAAGGAGGTTACCGAAAGCAGAAGTTACACGAATGCTAGTGCAATATTTCCTGCCTTCTCTTCTTATTCTACACTATCGAACCATTCTCTTTATTCATATTCATATGCTTCATATCTATTATCTACTGGTACTGCTTGAACAAGTCAACCCCCAAAACATCGACAATAGTCTTGGAAGCAGCAACAACCTCTTCGTCCTGGTATCTTCTACCAGCTAATTGCACAGCAATTGGGGCACCCGCGAAGTCGACTGGGTCGTATGCCTCGTTTTCGAGCGCTTCAAGCTTGCTTCTGTATGTGTACTTCTTCTCTTCTTCAGTCCATACATCAACCTTGGGGTCTTGGTACAAACCGGTCTGCAATGCAATACTTGGGAAGTCCAAGATGTTGAAAAGTGCAGTGTACGACCAGTTGTATGCTTCTTCCGATCTAGGGGCGACGTTGTTGTAGGTTGCAGTCAAGATGAAGTCGATCTTGTTCTCTATAAGGAAGTTGGAGTACTCGTCTCTCAACAGGTCTCTGATCAGGTTCAAGTCACGGTTTTGGTAAACACTCAATTCCTTTTCACCTTCACCGTAGTTGAGAGACCATTTAGTTAATTTGGCCAATGGCTCACCGGAGGCACCCAACATCTCGCGCGATCTTTGGTTACCGTCACATGTGTACATCTTTTTCACAGTCTCAAATGCCAATTCGGTTTTGATAGGCTTGAAGTCGACAATCTTGACGCCTGCAGCCTTCAACTTATCCACAGTGTGCTTCAATCCTCTGGTGATTGGTGGGGTGGTTCTAACAATTCCATCGTCCCACAAAACACCAATGGTCAAGTCAGCTGGAGCAGTCTTTTCCAACTTTCTCCATGGCAAAGGAACAACGGCCGAGTCCTTCAACCAAGGCTTTCCGGCGTTCACCAATGCGTCCATCCACAAGTCGATGTCGTCGACGGATCTAGCCAAAGGTCCAATAACTCCGAGAACAGATTCCTGACCCTTACCGGCACTGATCAAACCCTTAAGACTGAGTCTCTTCTGTGTTGGTCTAAGACCGTGGGCTCCAGAGTAGGCTGCTGGGGCTCTGATGGACCCACCAATGTCCGATCCCAATCCCACGGCACTACCACCAAATCCAACAACCGCACCTTCACCGGAGGACGAACCACCCAGCGACAAGTTCAACTTGTGTGGGTTGTAGGTCAAGCCAATAAAGTTGTTTTGCGAATCCAAGTGCATCAAGGTTTGTGGTTGGTTGGTTCTGATGTAGAACACAGCACCCAAATCCTCCATGGCTTGCAAGGCGACGGAGTGCTTAGCTGGCACGTTATCAATGAGCGAGACGAAACTTCCGTGTGTGGGTTTGCCCTTGTAGTCGTTGTGTTCTTTCAAGGAGACGGGCAATCCGTGCAATGGACCCATGGTCTTGCCGTTCTTCTTGTAGTAGGCGTCCAATTCCTCGGCTCTCTTCAATCCCTCGTCAGTAAAGAGTTCCAATGCACAGTTGGTGAATTGGTGGGCAATCGTGGCTCTCTTAGCAAAGGCCTTGAAGGTCTCCACAGCTGTCAACTCGCCCTTGGCAATACGAGCAACCAAATCAGTGGCACTGCTGTCAGTAATGGCAAACTCCTCAGGGGTCAACAACTTGGCATCGTAAAGATACTTCAATGGGTTGAACTTGTCGGCAACCAACTTCTCAATTGGTTGTGGCAACTCAACCATGTAGTTGGGATCCAAAGAATCGTTCAACTTCTTTCTGTAAGCTTCAAGCTTAGGCAACCATACAGCCTCGAATTTAGCTTTGTCTTCGTAGTTGGATCCAAAATCCGCTGCAACAAAATCTGAAAAGGACATCTCTGTAAAGTATAAAGTATTAACCTTAATGATGATTTAAAACGGACGAGATTTCGCGGTCTATTTATGTTCCCCGTATTTCAAAAATGTGACAAAGGCCTTGATAAGCTGTTCCCTTTTCGGACGCTAGGCGCATTTTTCACTTTCCCGTGGGTTTGCTCTCCATCGGCTTTGGAGGTCCTGTGATTACTAATTGGCTGCTCCAGTATGTAAGTTTGGGCAGTCTCCTACCCCGTCATCAGGTTCCCAGTCGCACTCCGTTCGGTCTTCTTCCTACATGTCTCTTCTCCAACTCACCTATCTATCCGACGCGAAACGTCCATTCTGGTATGCGATTTTGCATTCCTGAGAAACTCTTTATGGAAATTGGATGCGAGCCGACTCAACTTTAGACTGTTGTACCAATATGGCAACGCGGAAAGAGCTGATCGTTCTCCTGTACCAGGGACAACAGTATGCTGTAATTATTCCTTAATATCTTAGCATATTATTCTTCCGTATATAACTATCGTATCAACTGCATTGAAGTCGGCTCCCCCAACCATACAGCTGTAGAAAAAAAAAAGAGTATTCAAAAGCATAAATGGTAACCTACAGAAATGAAGTCAAAGGGAAATTAGTAAGTTTAAACATCTTATCCCTCGAATAAACACATCTGTTTAACGAAATCACTTGCGGATTTTCCACCCCTCCGAATCTTGTGGATCAGATATCATTTCGCATTGTGTTCGCTACTGAGAAGCTGGCGTACTTTTGGAACGGATCGCTTCTCTCCAACTCGTACTCAGGGTTCTTGACCTTGACTTTTCTGTAGTAGACTCTCTTGAACCATTTCCACACCTCTGCTCCCGCAAGGAAGAGAATTGTGAACCCAACGGCCAACCCCCACTCGTAACCAATTGGCCCATGTAAGAAGATCTTGTCGTTCACCACTGGAATGTACACCACAGGGAACACTGAGAAAAAGCCTCCAAAAATCGACCAGAACAAGAACTTGTTCTCCCATAAGTCCTCCCACAACTGTTCGTGCCACAGGAGCTCAGACTCAGGACGCATTTTGAACAATGAGAGTCTCATGTGGAGACACTCCCACGCCAAAAGTAAAGCACACCATGTGAAGGCCGCGAACGCACCAGAACGGCCTCTGAAAACCAACAGACACTCACGGCTCGAGCTTGAGTTACAGTTCCTGCCCAAATTACCATCACCAATACCGTAAACAATAATCACAAAGCACGCAAGACAGCACGCAGCCATCCACGTCCCGTACACAAACATGTCAACAAGCACCTCCCAGGTGAAAATAGACGAGTTGGGAGGCTGGTCCAAGATATCCTCCGTGGCCTTCTCCTGTCCAAGTCCCATGGCTGGGAAACACGACGTCACTACAATGATCCACAACACCTCAACTGGTGCCAACGGGAACACTGAGAAACCGTCCTTGTCAATGAACGCAAGCCCAATCATCAAGTAGAGTGCTTGTGCGACGTTTTCCGCAAGAAGCTGAAGCACAAACTTCTGGATGTTAGACGACATCCTGCGCCCTTCTTCAATTGCATTCAAAATGGATGCAAAATTGTCGTCCGTCAACACAATATCGGAGGCGTCTTTGGCTACATCCGACCCGTTGAGACCCATTGCGATTCCCACATCTGCCTTCTTGAGAGAAGGAGAATCGTTGACACCGTCTCCAGTCATGGCAACAAACTTACCTCTTCTGTGTAAAGCCTCGATCATGCGAACCTTGGTTTGGGGTGCACACCGTGCAATCACAAGCGGTAACACTGCGAGCTTGTCAATCTCTTCATCCAGTAACAGGTCGAATTCCAGGGCTGTCATCACCATGGCTTGTACAACCTCTTGAGAGTAGTGGTACAAGTTGTGAGGCAAAATCCCCACCTCCTGTGCAATTGCCCGTGCGGTGCTTGGATGGTCTCCAGTCAACATGTGCACATTGATACCAGCCTTGTGGCACAACTTGACAGAACCTGCCGTTTCTGGTCTGGGGGGGTCGTAAATCCCAACAAGCCCTAAAAACGTCAAGTTCGACTCGGTATGCTCACGATTTACAGCATCTTCCTTGGTTAAGTTAATCTCACGCTGTGCAAATGCAAGAACACGCAACCCTTCGCTGGATAAAACGTTCATGTTGGCTTCGATAGTCAACTTATCGTCATCAGTCAAAACGTCAAGCTCGCTGTTCTGGTACCAATGCGTGCAGATCGAGAGCACACGCTCGACAGCTCCTTTCGTGTGGATAATACTCTTGTCATTGTTCTTGTAGATGGTAGACATTCTCTTGATGGAAGAATCAAATGGAAACTCTGCAACGTGAACCAACGCATTCAGGTCAATCAACTCCTCGCGGCTCGCTCCCATTCTTCTCGTAAAGACATTAATTGCAATTTCAGTGGCATCACCGTTTGCCTCCCAGCCCTCTTCGGTCTGGTTGACAGATGCTATATTTGCCAATGTTGCACTGTCTAGCCATTTTTCAAACAAGTCCAGCTGTGGTATAGTTGGGACAAAGTCAATCTCTTCATCAGTTTTGCTAATAACTAAAGGAGAAAGCTCATTGAATGAAACATCACCAACTGTTGGATTGAACGGTTCATTAGAGTTTTGAACAATATAAGTTCCCACGCTGGGAACCCATACTTTTCTAGCTGTCATCTTGCCCATGGTCAAAGTTCCGGTTTTGTCTGAGCAGATATCGTTGATTCCACCCAAGGCTTCCAACGAATCTAACTTACGCACAATAACGTTCTTGGTCACCATAACCTGGGCCCCAATTGCCATTGTGATAGTCAAAACAACAACCAAACTGGATGGAATCATCAGAAGCGCAACACAGATGGCGTAAATGGCCACATTCTTGTTCACACGCATCAGCTGTGAGCCCATTACAACAATGGCAAACAAAACCGCAACCCAGAACAACCAAATCGCGAGCCAGGAGAGCTTTCTTTGAAGTGGTGTCCCAACATTCGTTCCCAATACGTTCATAACAACATTTAAGACGGTTTTGACTGCAGCTTTGAAATAATCAAAGGGTCCATGCGGAAGGGACTTGTCGACCTTCACCACGACCGATTCGTCATTCTTCAATGATCCAGCAATCTTTCCAATTTCCGTGTTCAACCCGGTAGATACAACAATTCCAGTACCTCTACCTTTAGTCACAATAGACGAACTAAAAGCCATGTTCAAGCGATCTCCTACAGGAACAGGCTTTTCAACGTCGCTGTAGACTTCTTGGTGACTCTTTTGGACAGGAAGCGATTCCCCAGTGAGTAGAGCCTCATCAGCTTCCAAGTTCATGGTGTCTACCAAGCGCAAGTCTGCGGGAATGGTATCACCAACGCTAATGTAGACTATATCACCAGGAACAACATTTTCAGCTTCAATATTCATTTCAGTTCCATCACGTAACACCCTTGCGGTGGGGGAACTCAAAGATTTCAAAGACCCCATGGTCTTTTCTGCCTTTAACTCCTGAATAAACCCAACAAAGATGTTGATGAAGACAACAAACCCAATCACACCACCGGAGATCCAGTCCTTGATAGCCAACGCAATAACCAAAGAAATGATCAACACCAACACCATCGCGTTGAAGATCTGGTGGGCCAAGATCTTAGTGATGGAGATCGAGTCTTCCTTTCCCAAGTTATTCAAACCATACTGTACTTGTCTAGTATGGACCTCAGCCTCGGGCAACCCAGAGCTGACATCAACACCAACAACTTTCTCAACCTCACTGACAGATAAACGGTAAGCATCAAGCGTTTCAGAAGCGCTTACAACCAGGTGGACCAATGACATTTGACTGCCTTGAACTTCAACTTTTGGACGAGTAGACGGGCCATTTTCAATAATTCTATTCTCAGGTGTTTTTATTTTCAATTATCCTCTCAAACCAAATCCCTTGGAATTCAGTTTCTTGCTTAAAGGATGGAGCTTATCTGTTGTTGTTTTTTTATTAGATTTTCAGCCGTTTATATATCAAAATTTTCAGATGACACAGCCCCCAAAAAGTATGCCAATCTTCAGTTTTTGCAATAGAATCTAGCACCTTTCGGTGGGGTGAACTACTAGAAACCGTTGCTTATCTGACTTCAACCATATTATGGATTGGAATATAGGGGGAGTTTGCTGGTGAGGTGTTGATAAACGTGGGCAATACAAGTGTAATAAACCAGTCTGACATATTTCTTGGTATTCCAGTTTTGGTTCCAGAACTGGAAAGACCTTGGAAGTGTTGACCCATGATGGTATTTGCATGCTGACATTTTGAGATCAGGTAACGTCTTCATGTGGCTTTTACCTCAATATCTCAATCAGTTTCTCTCAATTGCGTTTGTATCGAAATTTCAAGCCCTTCAGAATTTGCAACCATTTCGGCCAAGAAATGTTGAAAATTAAGATTGCAACTGGAATTACTAAAGATTTCTTGTCTGCATTAATTAACTTCAAAACTACGTCCTGTGATGTTTCCTTACATATCTCAAATATATTACATGTACACTACTTCTTTTCCAATGCCAAGGTAGCCAACTTGTAGACGGCTTCCTTGGTGTTGGCACCACCAATGAATCCTGAGGCATGGACAAAGATACATCCTTCAATGCCACTCTTTTCAGACAACTGTTCGTCTCTCAATCCTCTCAATTCTTCAGGCAAACCTAATCTGAAGTCGAACGAGCCAGGAGCAACGGAGACGGTCGAAACGCGCCACTTGGAACTGGAGTCCTGGAAAAGAACAAACTTGACTTCTCCTTCAGCAGACTTCTCCTTTTCAACATTGTTCAAGTGAGAAATCCATGGACAGTAGTTTTCCAAGATCATGATCTCTCCACTCTCGTGGACAGTATGTCTCGAGTTGAAGGAGTCTTCCACGATTTGTTTAGCTGGCAACCAAGAGTTACCGTAATCTTCCACAACACCAACGAAAACGGAGCCCATCAAGTCACTGGCTTTCAAGAATTGTTTGTCAAAGTCAGCATCAGTAGGGTTGGACTTCCAGCTAGGGTTGAACTTGGAGACGATGCCTGGCAATTTGATGTTTCTCTCATTGAACTTCTTTGCTTCCTCCACATCTGCGGGGTAGTTGTTGATACCGTTGTCGTTGGCATCCAAGGACTCAATAAAGTCCCTGTACACCTTCTTGTACAAAAGCTCGACGTTGGGGTCCTCTGGTTTCAAGCCCAACACCTTCAGTATAATCTTTTCACCGTAGTGCTTGTAAACTAAACCAGCAGAAGACAACTTGGTTTTGAATGAATCGGAGAAAGTGTCCAGGAATTCACGCTGGTGGTGGTCGAAGAACTTGACGCCGTCGTATTTTCCGCCAACGTCCACAACAATATCGCTCTTCTCCCATTCTTCAGGGTTTCTGGATCTAACCAACTCGGCATCAGCAAACTCAGGTAATAACTTAAGCATGTACACGGCCAATGCTTCGTCAGCATGGAACGATCCGGAGTGTGTGCAGATTCTCATTCTAGGTGTAATATCCAATTTTATCTTCTTGGCTTCAGACATAACACGATAACCTCTAGTGATGTTACCAAGTAAATTGAGTGTTCGAGTACTCATCGCGATAATTTTTCGTGTTGACTTTTTCAGTAGAGACCCTGCCAAAAAAAAAGGCGATGGTGGGGAAGGAGAAGACTTGTAATGTGAGGTTAGCGATTGGCTGAAAAGTAGGAAGGTGGTATTGAGGTTGAAAGGTGATGATTTGGTGGTTTTTCTTCAATCAAGCTATCCTTTTGAATATTTCGTAGTTTTGGTGGAAATTGATGATAATTTGTGAAATTTTGCAGCATTTCAGATCGAAAGGGTTGCAAGTCAGGGACGGAATGTCTCGCCAAAATTATTGTCTCGAGCACTTAAAAGAAATAAGAAATGATTGAATAAAGGTAGGAGGACCTGTGGAGGAACTCGCAAGTGCTACTGTTTAAATTATTCTTCAGCTAAAAGCTGTTTGAATGAGTTTACAATTAAGTGTACACATGAGATTTCGCCTCTTATTGCGTAGATAATTTCTCCAGGATACTGAGAAGGCACCAATAAAAGTTTCTCCGAAGAGCAGACGACATAAGAGGGATTCCAACAATATTAAGCCCACCAGACGACCCATTGATAAAATATTTGAGAGCTTTTCTATTTATTTGCGGAATTTGGGTCATTCAGCATTGCTCAGGATTCGCCGAGAAGAACTCAGACCATTAAGATGGTGGGGTGACTGTTCGTAGTTCTGTAAGCATGTCGGATAAAAGTGGGCAAAAGTGGCCATTATGAACTCTTCAGCAATTGGCAAAACAAAAAGCATACCATGCTAAACAGCCAATTTGCTTGCAAAAGAGCTTATTCTATTTTAAGGGATGATATGTAACGAATGCATTATGAATTACTTCATTCCTACTCCAAGCACTACACTACGCATTCCCTATTCAAAGATGATTGGATAATTAAGTGGTATAGTCGCGTAGTTATGATGCAATCATCAATGATTACGCAGTGGTTGAATCACAGGGAGACAAATACGTTCGATAAGAGTCGGTTCTATTTTGAATCTATTTTACCGATGGCACAGCATTTAGGTCTCATCAAAATATTACCAGACAAGCAATCCTACAGCTTGTAGCTCAACAAATTCGTGCCCTTAGACATAGTATTCCACTAAAATTAGCTAATATTGCAAGAACGAGCCTACTTTCAGGAGCCTTCCCTACAAAGCCCCCATACACCACCCCCAATAAAAACCTGGCTTAGGTAATTTCTCCAGACATCCGTACGCTGAAGTTACCATACTCTCCCTCGGATTTTCAATTTTCCTGCCATGCTTGCATATCATGCGAGAGCACACGAAAAAATATTCAATTTGGTTGCAAATCAATTGCTTCCCCACCTTTATGCAAAACCTGAAACGCTCACTCGCAGCTGACAAGAATGACGTATAAAGGACGTTTGGGGAGACAATATAAGCATCGACGCGAACAGGCTAGTGAAGTGTCTGGCACTGCTTCGTCCAGTTATAGTGCTTGTTACCCCAACAATTTCAGGATATTGCGCACAATATCCACGCAATCGAGACTCACTAGTGCACCCCACCATCAATATTTTCCGAGTGGATAATCCGCTACAGCTATCAACTACGGCATAATCGGAACTAAAAACACTTCATCACAATCTTTAGCCAGTACCTGTCGTCGCGGGTATTTCTATGTTTAACCATCTAACATGAAATGGTGTGAGTTCAGATCCAACGCCTACCATTACCAAGAGTGTTGAGTGACAAAAGGTTTGGAAACAAAAGAGTGATTCGATTTGTCTTTGAGGTGTCCCCCTTCTGGTGTGTCACTCGGAGACCGGGTGTAGCGGTCAAAATGTTGGTAGCATTTTCTCCACCGTCTGGGGTACACCTGGAAAATCATAGAGTACCCCATAGGACACTCGGGCACAGTCACACCTTCGCTTGTTTACGTCTTCCTTGAGTAAATATTCTACGGCTATCATAGTGTAGAGTAGAAAACGAAAATTAGCAATGGGGCTTGTTGCGGTTTGCTGTGACAATTCTAGATTGAAGTGTACAGAGTATTACACTCCTTCGTTGGCTAATCAGGGAGTAACTCCGTGCCGTACGGTTGTGAGCAGTTCGATTGGTTCCCTTGACTAATCAGAATGGTGGAGTATTTGAGCATGGCTCAAACGCTCCCATCTGTCCGCGCTCGACTGTGTACTTCTAATTACCGATTATTTCCTCAATTTGGGAGCATATACCCAGTCTAGCATACTACCAACCATAGATACTTCACCACTTTTCATTCCCTGCTCTCAGACGCTTTATAATGACAGCCTACACAGTATTATTTTTTAAAATTGGTAAAATATTTTGATGTCTAGTTATGGTTTGAAGTCGTATCTAAAGAGGTGCCAAATTAGGGTGCAAAAAATGTATAGTCGTCAAGATTCATTGTCACCAGTTTATGCACTGTGGGGGCCGGAGAAGTTAATCGACCCCACATCCATGAATGTGGAGTGTATCCCCCTCTCCACTCGGTTCAAGACTGTGACCGTTTGATCCCTGATATTCACCTATAAAAAGCCAGGCAGTTTTCTAAAATTTGCAACCTCAACAATTACAAATCAACCTCTGCAAATCAGTAAGATGGGATACGAGGAAAAATTAGTTGGGCCTGCTCTCAAGTTTGGAGAGTTCTTGGATAAGCTCCCTAACATCAAGAATGTCTACATCGTCTCTCTTATTTCGTGTATTTCAGGGTTGATGTTTGGTTTTGACATTTCATCGATGTCAGCATTCGTTGGGGAAGACGACTATTTGAAGTACTTCCATCACCCAAGTTCTGTTATTCAAGGTTTCATTACTTCTTGCATGGCGTTGGGTTCTATCTTTGGTTCTGTCGCTTCCACTTTTGTTTCTGAACCCTTTGGAAGAAGAGCATCCTTGTTAGTCTGTTCATTTTTGTGGATGGTTGGGGCAGCAATTCAAAGTTCCTCTCAAAACAGAGCCCAGTTGATGATTGGGCGTATTATTTCAGGCTTTGGTGTTGGTTTCGGTTCTTCGGTTGCCCCGGTCTATGGATCTGAGTTGGCTCCCAGAAAGCACAGAGGTTTTGTTGGTGGGTTGTTCCAGTTGTCGGTCACCTTTGGTATCTTGGTGATGTTTTTCATCTGTTATGGTTTGCACTTTATTAAAGGTGTTGGTTCTTTTAGAATTGCCTGGGCTATCCAGATTGTTCCTGGTTTAATTTTGTTTGTTGGTTGTTTCTTCATCCCCGAATCACCAAGATGGTTGGCCAAGCATGGATTGTGGGACAAGGCTGAAGAAATTGTCGCTCAAATCCAATCCAAGGGTGACCGTGAGAGTCCTGAGTTCTTGATCGAGATTTCGGAAATCAAGGAGCAAGTCATGATCGAAGAAAACGATAAGAGCTTTACCTACTTGGACTTGTTCAGCAAGAAGTACAGATTGAGAACTTTCACTGCTGTTTTTGCTCAGATCTGGCAACAGTTGACTGGCATGAACGTTATGATGTACTATATTGTTTATATTTTCAAGATGGCCGGGTACAATGGTAATGCTAACTTGATTGCATCTGCCATTCAGTACATATTGAACTTTGTTATGACCATGCCTTCACTTTATTTAATGGACAAGTTGGGCAGAAGACCATTGTTGATTGGCGGTGCTATCATGATGATGGCTTGGCAGTTTGGTGTTGCAGGGTTATTGGCCACTTACTCAGACCCAATCGATTCGCTTAACGGTGACAAGACTGTCAAGATCCAGATCCCACCTAACCACAAGTCCGCTGCCAAGGGTGTCATTGCTTGTTGCTACTTATTTGTTGTGTCATTTGCTCTGAGCTGGGGTGTTGGTATCTGGGTTTACTGTGCTGAGGTTTGGGGAGACTCTGCTTCTAGACAGAGAGGTGCTGCTGTTTCCACCACTGCAAACTGGTTGTTCAACTTTGCAATTGCCATGTACACCCCATCGTCGTTCCAGAATATCACATGGAAAACCTACATTATATATGCTGTTTGTTGTTTCGTTATGGCTATCCACGTATACTTCGGCTTCCCTGAAACTAAGGGCAAGCGTTTGGAAGAGATTGGCCAGATGTGGGACGAAGGTGTTCCAGCATGGAGAAGTGCCAACTGGAGACCTCACGTTCCACTTTTGCCTGGCGATGACTTGACCAAAGTTAAGTCCGAGCATGAGGAGGACAAAAGCGACAACTTGTTACATACTTCTTCAGGGGAATAAGTAACTTCAGCTTCTTTTATGTTTAATGAATAACTAACGCACCCCATAAAAAATGGTTGCAAATTTCTGCGCTACCACTTAGGTTTGTGAAATTAATTACAAAAGATATGCCCGATGGAAATGAAAATGCTAAATAATTAAAAGATATGTGACGATGTACATTGTAATCAGTTTTGTATGCAGCAAAATAAGTAATGCCCCCTTGAATTTGAAGTTAATGGTATGTAAATGAAGTGAAGTACACTTTACGTAATTAAAAGATATGCCCCGGTTATATGAAATGCAATTATGTACATGCTACGCAATTACCCGAATCGTCTAATCTATGCTCCTCCAACCTGTGGTTAACATATGAGAAACTTTCTTGACGTTTACCAGTCAGGTATTTTCCTTCGTACTTGTAGAAATCATTCAATGAGCTCTGGTCAGAAGGTGTGATGATTGCGTCCGAGTTCAGCGACTCAGAAACGGCTTCTCTGCTTTCGTACTTGGCGATAGGAACCTCTTCTGTTGTGTCGTTGAAGAGATCGCACACGATAAGCTGCTGTCTCAACTCAGACAATGGAATTCTATCGTTTGGGTTCAACCTGTAGATGCAATCGAGCAAATGGTTGAACTGGTTTGAGATTGGTAGTATTGTGCTGAGGATTTTTTTGTTGTGGTGAAGCATGTAGCTGTGAAACACTTCATTGTTTGAGTTTGGAGAATCAACGATCGATGCCACGGGCCAGGGGTTACGTGAGCACAGGATATTAATGAACAAGACTCCTAAAGACCAAATGTCGCCTGCGAGTGTTGGGAAGTAAAGGCAGTTTGTTTGGTTGACACCGTTGTTTCTTCCACAAGGCAAAGACTTGTATTGGGAGAGGTCGATTTTCGATTTGACCATGTCGTTTGTTGTGTAGTTTGTGATTCTTTCTGGGGCCATGTAGAAGCTGGAGCCACGGCATGCATTGCAGCAGATGAGGTTGGTGTCCATTGCCAAGCCAAAGTCGATCAAGACAATATGGATTTCGCTGTGGTCGATGATAGAGTTACTGTGTGGGGGGCGTTGGTAGTTTCTGTTGTAGTGGATCATGATGTTTTCTGGTTTCAAGTCGCAGTGGTAGATGCTCTTTGTTTCGCAGTATTCGATCACGTCGATCAACTGCAACATCACATTTTTCATCATCAATTGCTTGTCTCCTGGGTGTGTGGAGAAAATCTGGTTTTCGATGATGTTGGAGAACAAGTCGCCTTGAGGCATGTAATCCATAAGGATGGCAATAGCCAAGTTGTCCAAGTTCAATACACTGTGGATGGTGACGACGTTAGGGTGTTCATGAACAGCCAAGTGGAGGGCAATCTCACGCAAGAAAGGGCACTTGAGGCCTTCGCGTTTGATCACATCCAAGTCGATTTCACTGGCAGTGCAGTTCTGATGGGGCTGCGACCTGAAATAGTTGTAGATCTGCAGCTGGATATACTTTTTGTTTGCGTTGGGGTCCTTCACCTGTCTGCTGGGCTTCAACGAGTCTTCCTTCAAGATAATCTTGGCAGCGTATTGCTTGTGGGTCAGCGTATCCTCAACAAGGTAAATGAGACCATAGGTGCCTGCACCTACCTTCTTGATGAACTTCAAGCTGCCGTTGATCGTGAAACCATCCAAGTACATGTTGGGGTTGGGCCGTATCTGGCGATGGGCAGTCTGGTAGTGCGACTCTGCACCATACTCCAGATCAAATAAGGGAACTATACTAAGTGTCATTGCGTTTGGTGAACCAGAAACATGAAGAGGCAACTCCAATTATAAATACTTTAAATCGTACATGAAATGGCTTGACATCTTGCCATTCCATCGTTCCTAAAATTCCCTATGCGTTTCCGATATCTGCCTGCCTAAAAAAAAAAATGGTCTTACTGCAAAAGCAATGCCTTGCATTCGATCGTCTTTTGGTACTCAAAGGCAGAAGCTAGCATATTAGTGGACTTCCACGCCCACCACACCCCTACCGTTGATTTATCTTCGTCTATGTACAGCTTCTTAGATCTAACACACACAACACTCTCTATCTATCTAGTGAAACTAGGTTTGGACCCCCTCTCTCGCTGTCTTCCGGCTCCTCAGTCCACCTTGTTCTTCTCATCAGATGATTTAAACCTTAGTGCGTTTTTCTTTTTCGCTGAAATCTGGCCTGATGTGCACCGGGTTTAGTGCTGCTGAAACGCTAGTGGTGAGATCAGGCTGCCCTGTGCGGGAGGAATCCTCGTGGATGGCAGTATTCTTGGACCTCGGTAGCCCGTGACGATGATGTCAACAAGTCAGTTTTTCTCTCGCAGGCGTACTGACTGGGGCTCCGACATTGCACGGCAGAATCGCGTGAGGCTAATCATGCTACAATCAATTAGATCATTTTACTGTGTATGCTGAGTGTTGGAGTGGGTATTGGTAATGACTAGATCATCTTATTAAACATGGTCATCTGGATGACTACGATGGTGGTCCGAAGGGTCTTGGTGATGGTTTCTAGGGGTCCTGCCTATACCTTGGCGACAAGAATGTTCATGATTTCTTGTTAATTAATGGTGCTTCACACCAAGGGAGAAAGGAAGAAGGGAAGAAGAGGCTCGGAGAGTTGCGCAGAGAACACTGAGCAGCGCTGTGCTGCTTCCTATTTCAGTCATCTCCACCATACGAAATAAACTTTTATCGGATGAGCGTGGTCTGAGCCCAAACTCCGATGGCTCCAATTTTCATCCCAACAAGCCATTTTCCACCACATTAACTATACGAAGCATGGCGACTATACATATACGGACACGTAGACACACTCTGTGGCACACAAACAGAGAGGCGCAATTAAAGAGACGCACAGGACTATCTGATGCGGCGAGATACTCACTGGATATTCACTGTTAATTTGAGATGGAACGCTGTTTTGTTAGCCTAACCTTAACTGTTTCATATTTATGTGCCCAAGGTTCCTTGAAGTTTTCGTTTCTGCAGTATACATTACACTTGAAACTCGGTTTGTTCTAATGTTGCTAGTTAAATTAGAGGCTTCTCTAGCTTGTCGTATGGATTTAAGATCGTAGGATCTGGCCCCACCCCAAAATAGAATATTTAGTTGATTGTTGAATTACTGGTGGTGGAATGATGTAATTTTAAACGAAGGAGTCTTGATGATCAGCAGTTGAATGTTCTGGTTCATTAGTGCACTGTATACCCCTATTGCTGAAGAACAAATACCCAAAGACTCAAAGACTATACGACAGCCAGACAATCTTATGATGGAGAGTAGAATAATGGACAACCCTTGAGATCGGTGTCCCCATCCTTTCTTCTTCTCCTCATTTCGGTTACCCTTCCTGTCTTGTTCCTATTGTAGGCTTTCATCTGGGAACCACCTCCATTTTAGGACTCACCGTAATTCTTTGCGACTTCCCCATAAAATCTCCACTTTCCGTCAAAAAATTTGTAGGCCTACTTGAATAACGACAGAATGGGTGCTAGAGTATTGGTTGCTGGAGGTGCCGGGTATGTTGGTTCACATGTCGTGATAGAGCTTATTCAAAATGGTTTCGATGTCGTTATCGTAGACGCATTGTCCGATTCCAACGTCCGGAAAGTGAGCCAGATCGAATATATCGTCAAGAACCATGTTGACTTTGTCAAGGATTCTGAGCTATCCAATGCTTTCAAGCTGCCTATAAGTGCTGTTGTTGTTGCAGCATCGGACGTAGATACGTCTAAATTGATAGAGTCAATGCGGGTGAACAATGTGACTACTCTTGTTTTAAGTAGAAGCGCAGACAGTAAGCCTAAGGATCTTCCCAAAGACCTTTCTTCCTGGAAGGTTACAGAAGTGAGCTACGTCGATCCAATTGGTTCTCATCCGTCGGGTTTGATTGGGGAGGACATTGCAAACATCAAAAACGCTCTCTTGAGAGAGTTGCAAAACGGAAAGGAGATCGCTATAAGCGAAACAAATGAGTACATCCATGTCGTTGATGTGGCAAAAGCACATGTGAAGGTATTGGAGTCGATTTCTTCAGGTGTTCAGTCGGTTTCATTAAAAGGAAAAGAATCAAAAGTCAAGGATATTATTGATTCATACTCTACAACCATTGGCAAGGACGTCTTATATACTTTAGTGCAAGACACCAAAGAATCGCCTGTCCCCCAAAGCACTGTTGCTTTGGACTGGAAACCTGAGCTCGGAATAAGCGAAGCGTTTGCCGATTTCTGGAGATGGAAACAACACAACACCCTGCTCGAGGGTTTTTCTTGGGAATACTTGGAATCGCCTAAAATGACACACAGCAGAAACCATACCTTCAATGTTGGAGATCTCACTGTTGGTCTTGCTAATTACGGTGCTCTGATAACAGACATTACATTCAAAAACCAAAGAGTCACCTGTGGGTACGCAGAAGGGTCGGACTACAAGTTAGACTCCAACCCATTGTTTGGGGCAACTGTGGGACGTGTTGCTAACAGAATTGCCAACGGGAAGTTCACATTGAACGGTAAAGACTTCAGCGTGACAAAGAACCACCAAGAACACTGTTTACATTCAGGATATAACGGTTTGAACAAACGCTATTTTCTTGGGCCAGTTGTTACCAGTTCTCTGGGCACTTTTATTGTGAAATTCTTGGGCAGAGACGAAGATGGAAACGACGGTTTCCCAGGAACATTGCTTACTGAAATCACCTACACTATTTGTGAGGACTCTTTGAATATTGAGTATGCCGCAAACTTAGCCTCAGGCGAAGCTACCGTTGTCAATTTGACAAACCACTCATACTTTAACCTCTGTAATACAGAAAATACTGAGGGAACACTAGTCACGTTAACGGTGGATGACCAGTTGCAAGTGGACCCGGAAACTATTATTCCCACTGGTGCTTTTATTAAGCTGCCAAAAGCTAAAGCAGATGAGGTGGTTGTTCTTGATTCTTCTCTTCTGTTTGACGACTGCTTTGTTGTATCCACATCTCCTGGGCAAATAGACACTCGTCTGTTAGCGTTGAAGGATGTTTGTGTGGCCACTCATCCCGACTCTGAGGTTAAGTTGACCATTTCAACAACTGAACCGTCGTTTCAATTTTACACAGGTGACCACACAAACACCACTGGTTTTGGTGCTAAGTGTGGGTTCTGCATTGAGCCAGGTAGATTTATTGATGCTGTTAGTCATAAAGAGTGGGCACCACAGGTTGTGTTGAAAAAGGGAGAGACATATGGGGCTATAATTTCGTATACATTTGGATTGGCCAGATAAGTTCTTGTCGCCGTCATCACAACTATTGATTCTACCACTGAGCGTACCAAAGCAAGACTAATTGATATTCGAATACGTAGAGGAGTCTCTAGTAGTATTCTTGAAGACGATCCTGGGTATCTATGAATGTAAATTGAATTGCTGCTACGAGTATTTTTCATCGGTTGATACTTTTGCAGCCATTCAAATTATCGTTCATGGGTTCATAAATACCTGAGTATTCAAGTGAGTGGTGCCCCATCGAGACGCCTACTTTACTCAAATCTATTCTCTGGTGTACTCAGTGTGGTGTCTGATTCTAGGTTTCTGCAAAATCTGAGCAGAATTAAAACCGAATGATGCTCTATCAAGCCCGTTGAATACAATACTTAAAAATTACGGTTCAATGCAGCCTGAACAAAGCAATTCAAGACGCAGACTCAACTCTGGAACCTGTGACAATCTTTCCAAGAAAATTAAAACCGTAAACCAATGTTAATCGTCAAGCTTCTTTCCTCATGGCCCAATTGGTTAAGGCGTCTGGCTACGACCCGAACAATAGTTTAAGAGGAACCAGAAGATTCCAGGTTCGAGTCCTGGTGGGGAAGCTTACTTTTTTAGTTTTGCGGTGCGGATCTTTTCCTCTACCGTTAACTTTTTGATTGCAGCGTTTTTAATATTCATCTACAACCATGAAGATCTACTCGATATACATCTTGAATAAGGCCGGGGGCCTTATTTACCAGAACGATGTCAATCCTGGGTTGAACAGGTTGACTGCGAATGATTACTTGGTGCTTGCGGGGACGTTACATGGAGTCCACGCTATTGCGTCTAAGTTGACACCAACAATAGTGGAGAGCGCCGAGCTGGCAGCTGAAGTCGTTGACTACAACTCAGCGACCAACGCCAGCATTGTGTCGACGGGCAAATCGCAGAATGCCAATACCAATAAGTCCGGGCTCCAGAGCATCGAAACAGACTTGTTCAACTTGTACATTTTCCAGACGGTAACGGGATTGAAGTTCATTTTGATCACGTCACCAAATCCAGTGGTGCACAACTTGCAGCCACTTGGGGGCGCCAATATCAGCCAAGGTATGTCGAGCACCACCAGTAAAGGAGAACTCTACAAACAGCACGAGTTGGCCAGTGATGTATTTAAACAGTTGTACATTTATTACTCAGACTACGTGATGAAGGACCCGTTTTATTCGTTGGACATGCCAATAAAGTCCCAGTTGTTTGACTTGAAGATAAAAGAGTTGATTGTTTCTTGATACTCAACATGTAAAGGAGATAGCATCTTGCTATCCAAGAAGATTACTTAAGGAAAGCGTATTGATCGTTGGTTGCATCAAAAAGATCAAAAGGAGCGTCATAATGACATCCTAAATAGTTATCAGGTGCTGTCAGATAGTACCATCATGTACTTGCATTTTGGGTTGTTTTTGAACTCCCAGTACTCACAGAGTGCTCATAGATTAGAGGGATATGTAGACCATCACATGATGCCAATCATATAATAGAATCTACCAACGTGCCCTCGTAGCCAACATCATGCTTTTGGCTTCTGAGAGCCACCACTTCAAAGGCCAAAGTCACAAGATCTCGTAAGCGTAAATTCCATATCAGGCCCCGGATTTGTACTTTTGTAGAAAACTTGCGGATGTAACGTTACATCCACGGTTGAACACAGTTGAACAACAGTTTGTCCACCACGTTCACGAGTTACGTGCAACTAATCTGTACACCATCTACTTACAACAGTAGTAGCCTGACCAAGAACACAGGCTGATGAAGGAAAGCTCATACAAGTTCGAGGATCTCTTGAATCCAATCACTTCCCCAGCTCATGAAGAACAGAAGCCACCCTTCAGTTTAAGCGACCACTCGCATCGTCGACACAACCCGTTGTCTGGAAACTACGTGCTTTGTTCACCTCATAGATATAAGCGGCCTTGGCAAGGGCTGCGAGAACAGATACGCAAGGACTCGTTACCAGAATACGACCCTAAATGTTATTTGTGTCCACTGAATATCAGAGCTACGGGAGAGGCTAACCCCAAGTACTCCAGTACGTATACCTTCACGAATGACTATCCTGCAGTGAAGTTGGAGCAACCAGAGTACTCAGGAGAGGAAACTGGTAACAGTATAAAGAGTCGTTTGTTAAAGTCACAGGGAGTGCGAGGGAAATGCTACGTGATATGTTTCAGTCCAAAGCACAACTTGTCTTTGCCTTTGATGCTGGAGAATGAAATCTTGAAGGTGGTTGAATCGTGGACTAGTTTATACCTCAGTCTACAGACAGAGGCCATTGAAAAGAAGACACCATACAAGTACTTGCAGATATTTGAAAACAAAGGAAGTGCAATGGGATGTTCAAATCTTCATCCTCATGGACAAGCTTGGTGTTTGGATATGGTACCCTCAGAGGTTGACCAGGAGCTCAAGAACTTAAGCGAGTACCACTCATGCCACAACACACATTTATTAGGGGACTACGTGGAGTTAGAGCTCGCAGAGAAAGAGAGAATTGTTTGCGTGAATGATTCATTTATAGTGGTGGTTCCATATTGGGCACTTTGGCCGTTTGAAACATTGGTTATTGCAAGGCACCATTTACGTTCATTACAGGACTTCTCGCAAAAACATAAGGAAGACTTGGCCCTGATCATCAAGACATTAACCACCAAGTATGACAACTTGTTCAACACACACTTTCCGTACTCTATGGGAATTCACCAGGCCCCACTAGTTGGTTCAGAGTCTGAGAAAAACGCATCATGGTTCCATGCGCATTTCTACCCACCTTTGCTTAGGTCTGCAGCTGTAAGAAAGTTCTGTGTTGGCTTTGAAATGTTAGGAGAGCCGCAGAGAGATTTGACCAGCGAACAAGCAGCTGCAAGATTGCAAGATGTCGATGGAACAGTCCACTTCCTAGATAGGTTGAGAGACTCGCCAATGAATGGAAAAAATGAAAGGCATTAACTTGTATATTAAAGCACTTTCATTTGGTGTCTTTCATTGAAATGTTTGTTCAAGTGTTCCGATATTGAATATTCCTCTTCAGGCATTGGCTGCAAATAGTACAATACAAAGCAAATACTAAATGGTATAGTCTCTATGTTCAGTTTTCTTAGACAAGTAGATGTCACATTCGGTAAATACTTGCATAATAGCCCACATTCAACAAATACATATCGAACCAATCTCCATCTCCAATGACTCCCCACAAAAGTCATCGCAGACTTTTGATTTTTTTCCAGATTAAACAACATGAGTGAACCAGTCAAAGAGACTAAACCTCCGTTGGAGTCCCGTATAGGGAAGGACACACCCTTCACGTTTGGCCAAAGATACTTGGAGAACGACGATGAAGTTTTCAACCATAATGCGTGGGACCACGTTGAATGGGGAGAAGAACAGATCAAACAAGCCGAAGAGCTCATCGCCAAACAGTACGACGACCCTGTCAAAGACTTCGACAAGAAGCTTTATAATGCCAACCCAGCAAAGTACTGGGACATCTTCTACAAAAACAACCAGTCCAACTTCTTCAAAGACAGAAAATGGCTCCAGATCGAATTTCCTCTGCTCTACAAAGTCACAGCAGAAGACTACACCGAGAAGTGTACGATTTTGGAAATAGGCTGTGGTGCTGGTAACACCTTCTATCCTGTTCTCAGTCAAAACAAGAACCCCAATTTGAAGATCTTTGGGTGTGACTACTCTAAGGTAGCAGTCGACTTGGTTCGGTCGAATGAAGAATTCGCTCCCAACCACGAAAAGGGCATTGCGTACTCGTCAGTTTGGGACTTGGCCAACCCAGAGGGTCAGATCCCTGAAGATATGGAACCACACTCGGTTGATATCGTCATCATGGTATTTATTTTCCTGGCCTTGCACCCAGATCAATGGAAACAAGCGATAGAGAACTTGTCCAAGGTGTTGAAGCCTGGAGGAGAGATTCTCTTCAGAGATTACGGAAGATATGACTTGGCACAGGTGAGATTCAAGAAGGGAAGATTGCTCGATGATAACTTTTACATTAGAGGTGATGGTACCAGGGTGTACTTTTTCACTGAAGAAGAGTTGAGAGAGATTTTCACCGTGAAGGGGCCGTTCACAGAGGAGAAGATTGGCACTGACAGAAGATTGCTTGTGAATAGAAAGAAGCAGTTGAAGATGTACCGTAATTGGTTGCAGGCTGTTTTTAGAGCAAAGTAGAGTATTTTATATGGGTATATATTCAATGCTATAGAGATGCAAATGGAGATGTAAATGGTTAGGAGTTTAGAGGTTTTCCGTTGGATATCTTCAACTCTTGCTGTGCGGCACAACAATGACGTACAAGAAGTTATCCAAGTGCTTGAACATGTTCCAAACATCCAATATCGGGTTCTGCAAGATCGCATTCGCGTCAATGCCATGTATAAAAGCTTTGAAGGAACCAGTAGACCATTTTGGTACTTGGTCAAAAAGAACTGAGCCCAATGTGATACCGTCCTGCGGTAAGAGGATGGGTTTTTGGATAACTCTGTCGGTTCCCGCAATGTATATTTTAACAGGAACCTTCTGTGGGGTTTTTGAGGTTAAATTCACCACCTTGGTGGAAACGATTTCATATTGAGGTAGGTTATGGTGTTCAATCGCCTCTATGAGATTCGAGGTATCTGCCCCACTCAAGGTCATTACCAGTTTCGCCGATCCGGCAAGAACAAAGCTCGATTGTTTCAACTGGTTGATCAAAACTTCGGCTAGGGTTCTGTGGTAATCCACACAGCCATCATCTTTCTTGTACTGGAAAGGCACAATGTACTCGGCCGGATAGTCGTCGTACCTCAAGTGTAGCGTCCACACATTTTGTGTGTCGTGGCTGGCCAGAGGCAAGTACAAGTAATCGTAGAGCACCCCAATTGGCAAGTTCCACTTGAGGGGTACGCCCTCAAACTCCAACCACACCGTCTGTCTTGACAACCTTGCCACACTCAACTGGAAGTACTCCGCTATTTGGGGATAGTACACTGGCAAGTACGAGTGCCTGAAGCAATTAACGAGATACTGCAAAGGCTCGCTACTGGCACTATCTTCAGGGCTCGAGTCACAAACCACGCGAATGTTAATCGATCCGTTCCATAACTTCTGCTTGATACGAACCAAATCACTCATACCTGGAAAGGTGCTAAATAATACTCGACAAAGTTATCCGAGAGCAACACAATACAATCCTAATCTGGAGAAACCGATCCCGCGTCTTGCATCGATGCTCTTCTTCGAAGAAGATGGCTGGTTATTCTTTGGTTTGGATCCTCTGCAAGCACAGGAAGAAGTGCTGTGTATTCTTTTTTTTTTACGTCTAATTTTCTTAGTGAAGTCTCACTAAATTTGCCTCACCAAGGGTGTCACTAATAATTTTATGGTGCACGCCAAAAACGCTCTAAGAAGATGAACCAGCATAAGAAATAGAACACTAACAGGCCACATAATCCTTCATGATAGATAAAGAAGACGGAGATGCTGTGTGACGGGAACGCACTGACGCGTGGACACACGGTAACACACCTTGGATAATAGACAGATCTTGTGGCACCGACCGGGGCTCCATTGTGCTTCGTATTTGGAATAGCCAGCACCTCGCGACAGCCAGCAGAAAAGTTTATTTCTAGGGAGAATACTCACAAACATCAGCGAAGAATGGTTCACTAGGCGACACTAATTTAGTGTGCAGCAAATGAGGAACACAGCAAGGAAAAATCCAAATTGGGAATGACTGCAAACGCTAATGGTCAGCAACCGAAGTTCCCCTTGTCACAATAATTAGGCTTCACGGATAGGGTGTCAGTCTTGGTCGGGTATATATATATGGACGAGCCCCCGCGCATGCCATATACTTTAATTGCATTTGAATAGACTTTTTTGACTTGACATCTAGACTGACCTGATACCTCGAGAATTACCTGAGACATACTTAGTGAGATGAAAGAGAGAGTATCGTCGAAACAGTTGCTATCTCCCAAGGATATGCCTATGATGGCACCTGCGTTGTCTGACTTGGACTTGTCGTACGCGGTAGAGTCGCATCGTCCTGGTCAGCTTGGGATCGATGATATCCCGCTTTTGTTCCATCACCAGCAAACGTCATTTCCTAAACTTAGAACTAGTGACCGCAGGGTCACCAGTATGCCTGTGTTTCCGTCACTGGTGGCGCAGGAGCTCAAAGACCTTCCCCCCGATGTCCCACCAAAGTCGTATCTTGCATCTCCGCAAGTCCCTTCCTGGGCTTTGCCCCTGGTCGACTACACCGACCTGAATAAGAATGACGCCTATGAGGTCTTTGGTGGCTCTGTTGAATCTCCGAAGTCTCGTAAAAGACCTCCGCCGATTTTGGTAAAGCTGTTCGTAACCAAAGACGGAAAAGTGGTGACACCCAAGGCATCGTTTTCGCACGAACCAGTACCCAAGGATGCTGTATCTCCTCGGGTTCCCGAGAAGGAAGCGCCAGTTTCTCCTAGGGTCCCACCAAAAGATGCTCCAGTATCACCACGGGTTCCTGTGAAAGATGTACCTGTATCTCCTCGTGTACCTAAGAAGGATATAAGAAGAGAACCACCATCACCACAAGTCCCTGAAAAGGACTTGGTGATAAAGAAGACCCGCGGTGGAAAGTCCAAAGTGGCTAGAGTCAACCAAAGAGCAGTTTCCATGTTCACTTCAATGGATATGTATAAAAGTGTCTTCAGACCAGCTTCATTATCCAAGAACCAGGAAGATAAAGAAGACAAGAAGAAAGTTGAGAAGAAGAAGGACGAGAAGAAGAAAGACAAAAGAGACTCTAGCCTCTTCAAACTGGTGTCGAGAAAACTTCTGGGCGCAAAAACTTCGCTGCTGCTGCCTCTGGCAGACTTGGACTTCATTGCTAGTCCTGGTGTCGATAATGAGTTGCCCATGGTTATGGCCTTCCAAGATCAACATCCTACTACCCAGTATGAACCAACATATGCTCCTCAAGCATATCAAGAAAACCCCAACCAATTGTCTGCGCCGGTGAGAATGTACCCCACTCAAACCGTTGACGATGAGATCTCGTCCAACCCACACACCGAGCCGTCCTTCTTCCAAGGGAAACCTATGGAACCACTGCATGTTGAAGGCGAGTCGATTGTCGACTCGTCCTCATCCGCCCGCTCTTCACAAGAGGGCCACTATACGCAAGGACCGGTTCACCAGCAGGCATCACTGCCTCGAGAACAAGTGCTCACCCACCAGTATGCGGTATCGCCTCCTCAACAGGTGCTCCAGACATACAAGTCCAATACCCCACCATATGAAGAAAACTATAATGTCCGAGACCACCCCTCTTATGAATCAGAGTATCCAGAACATACACTCTTAAAGACAGCCAACAATACGCCCAAGAACTCGATCAGTGAACCTTCAAGTGAAGTCTCAAGTGAAGTTATTCCACCTCCACCCCCAAAGAATACGGCCAGAACCTCTCCAGATGAGGAGCATCATATTTTGACTCCTCTCACTGCACGCGGATCGCACTCGTACTCACCATCCACAATCTACACCGTGGATTCGCCAACACATGCTATTCCTGCTGTTGACCAGATCAGAAAGGCACATGAACGTACTCAGAAACTGGAACAGAACTTGTACCAGATCCACCGCAACAACAAGACCCAGTCTCACAAGCAACCAACACATGTGATTGTAGATGACGACGATGATAGTCTTTTCCTGGACTTGACCTACGACTCGCGTGGGGTCACGTCGCTGTTAACAGATGATATGTCTCTGGCATACACTGACGAAGACTATACGCATAGTGAGACGACGAGCGATTCTGAAGAATACTATGCGGGACTCAAACACACTCCTAGTGTTATAGCTAGAGGAATCTTGCAGGTGGTCAACCGGTACAACTACGGATCTGATTCGTCGTCCATGTTGCTGCAGGATTTTGTTGAGGAGCTGGTTACTGAACCCATTGCAGACTACTATTTGGGAGCTGACGAGGCCAGTGAACAGGTTAGTGAACATGCCAGTGAAAAGGGCAAGGATACCACTATGTACTCTCTGAGTGACCCATTACAAAACGTTTTGGGGATCACCGATCGCTATGAAGACAGCTTGTTTAGCTATGATATGGACGATGAGGGGCCGGCTGGATCTTCGAGATTTGTTAGTGCGCCTGAATTTGCATCGACAGAGTCTCTTGTTGTTGCTAGAGACTTACCAACTATTCCTGTTGCTGGTCAGCAAGGGTCTAATGTGTATCGTATACGATCAGTGTTGGACGAATATGGTACCAAATCAGTATTAGATGAGTATGGTAGTAGGTCGGTTTTGGAAGAACAGTCAAGCCGAAATACAAACCGCGTTGATAAGCTGCCTTATTCATTAGCAGCGAAATCTGACAAATTACCGCCAGTACCAGTGTCTGATGACACCGAAGAGATTGTTAAGATCGTTTCAGCACGTTCAAGTCCACCATATAAACAAACTGCGCAGGCCGAAGTGCCCTCCAAGACAGAGTTTAGTAGTACACCAGAGCCGGTAGCAGAGTCGCCGCATGGGCTGGTAGTATTGAACAACCCAAAAAGCAGACGCAATATGAGGAGCTACCAAAACAACAAGCATGCTGGGCACCGACTGACGCAGTCGGTGTCGCAGCTTCCAAACAAATCGCATGTGTCGCCGAACGAGCTGCGGTTGTCGATGCATTCAGCACGAACTTCGCATAGTGGAGCCACGGGTGGCACCACCAACACCAAAGTATCGTTGACTGATTCCAAAAACGAGATGAAAGACTTTGCACGGCAACGGCCGTTCAGCTTCTGTCTTGATGGAACGGGGTCGGACTATGCATTTTCCAAGTACGGGGTTGCTGGAAAGCCCAAGCCACGCGCAGTGACAAGTTCAGGGCCTGTTGCTACTGAAGAGGCTAGCCAAAAGCAAAGAAACTCTACTGGAACCAGTCCGAAACCCAAGGACGACAAGCCGCGAGCGGTGTCGATGTTCGTGGACAAGCCTACCAGAACGTTATCCAACAAGAAATCCGCATACTTAACCTAGCATATAGCATACATATAGAAATCATTATAGTTTTACAATTAGATCGTTTCCCTTGTAGAGAGCAATTAGGTCTGTGATGCCGTACTTTTGAGCAATAGCATTGTTGATGAACCTGCCTCCCAAGTAGTGGACGCCGGAGAAGTTTGCAGAACAAGGTTTTGGGGCGGTTAGACTGACCAACATGTGAGGATTGATACTTGATTCGGAGGGTCCCAAATCCACGTCCCAACCCAGAGGAATGTCAATGGAGACGATTGGAGGACGGGGACCTGACGACAAGTGCAGAATCAACTCTGCAAAGGGCTCTCTGATTGGAGGGTGGAACAGGAACCCGAAGAGCGCGTCGATAACAAGGGAGCTTGACTCGATTGCACTCTTAGCAGCGGAGATACCTTCCAATTCGTGGATATCCAAGTCTCTGCATTGTTGAAGAAGGTTCTGGTAGAGGGGTGTCTTTGTAGGTTGTTTTGGGTAGTACAATACAGGCTGGTGACCCCATAATTTGAGGTGGCGAGCGGCTACCAATCCATCACCTCCGTTATTTCCTGGTCCAATGAGCACCACCACTTGCTTCGAAGGGTTTGGGAATTCCTTATAGACTGCTTGGGCCACGGCCAAGCCAGCGAGTTCCATCAATTGGTCGATTGAGAATGCCCCTGTGGACATGAGTTCAGCGTCTAGCTGTGCAGCAGCTTTGGAGGAGAGTGTTTTGAGCATCAGGGTGGGTTGATATTTAGTATTGAAATTTACGTCAAGGAGAAATAAAGAGATGAATAAAACAAGCTTAAAGGGTAAGTTTGTATTAGCCTGGATATACGGTTGAGATGTGAGCGTGGCTGCTTTATTCTACACATTCAGGTATGCATCAACTGAATTATATGAATTAGCTACTGGAACTAGAGAATATGCTAACATTATGAAATACTGATATCTTATTGTCTCGTAATCTATTTGTTCTTAATCTATTTGATCATTGACTCTTAATCGACACTAATATCGACAAATAATGGGATGTCAAAAACACCAATTTCAGCCAAAAATCCATCTTCTTTTCACATTAACTTCAAGCACTCACCGGAACATGTCCAAAAACACTCTTTTCCACCACCCTACAGCCTTACTACATCTACTTTCTTCTTCAAGGCATTCTTCACGTGACGTTATCATAACCGAGTTTTGTAAAGAATCTTCTTCACTCAGGCACATTCTAATTAATCTGGTGACTTTAGAAGTAGTATGGGTTATTAACGGAGAGCATGTCTACACCCTAACCTCCCTTTTATTCTTCGCCACTTCCTCAGTATTTCCATGCACTTCAATTCATTTCATGATTTGATCACCTCAAATTCTCTGCACTGCGTCTACACCAGCCACTAATCTACCCATTCCGTTGCTCACCGAGATACAGGGCGACGTTTTGCGTTCGAACCAACTTTTCTTATTCAAGGAGTCGTTTTTTGTCATTTCCATGCAGCCACAAGTATCGTTTCTTTATCTAATCAACGTCTTGCGTAGGTGTCCTTTATTTTTGGTTCCAGAGGATCTCGGTAATCTTATTCCCCACTGATGTTCTCACTCTCTGATTAAATATTTTCTCCAGTGTGCCACTGATGTTCTCACAAACGTTCTCGCTGGGCTCTCGCTAACTTTTTCGCTAATTCTCCGCGCACTCTTCTATCCTTCTCATAACATTTCTTTATCCAAACTCAACAACCCACCTACATTCTCTCCTTCATCTCAACATATCTAACTTCTCCCTGAACTACTTCCCCATTAAGCAAAAGAACAACATCAACATCAACATCAATTTCATTGTCATTCTCTAATTGTATATTCTTCCCTATAAGCTTCCAACACTAAGCACCCTAACCCTATCTCTAACCCTATCCCTAACTCTATCCCTAACTCTATCCTATCCCCATCCCTATTCCTATTCCTATCCCTATCCCTATTCCTATCCCTATTCCTATGCCTAACCAAAAACTTGTAACCCCTTATCTCCATCTGATCTTTATTCTCGCTATTTCTCACTCTATTCTTCTCTCGTGTTAAGCTCATTTTGGCTCATTTCTCGTCTACGTCTTCTGTTCTCGCTAAGATTTTCAGGACTGTTCCATCGAATTTTGCATCTACCAGAATAAATCTCCCCAGACTACATACGTCAATTCAGTACACTCCACACCACCCCGCTCACAGCCACCAAAATACAGCTCTCTACACAGCCCTCTACGTCTCCCACCCACTCTACCTCAACCACCCACCCTCCACCCACCCTCCATCCAACCTCCTTTCTCGGCTCCCATGCACGTCCCTAACCTCTCCATCCTTCGTTTCCAAAACCAAAACAGAAAAAATACGAACAGGTTGGTTTTTGCCAGATCACAAGTTCTGATCAAGCTGCTCCCAGGTTTATTACGGGCACAAGGTCTCCTTCTGCTACTTTTTTTTTTAGCTTGAAAACACACACACCCAGCAGCACCCGGAACCAACCCCGCCTGCGAAGCACGAATACCCAACCCGCACTTCCCTGCCTATTCTCTCCACCTACCCACCCAGAGAATACGCCATACGTTTTTTTTTCACTTTGTTCAGATCAAAACAAATCAAAAAAAAATAGTTTGGCTCACAAACACCTACGTCTCCAGCAGAAAGCAAGATAGCACGGTGTAATGGAGCTGTATTCATACGATCCCCCTAGCGGCGGGCCAGCCGTTGGCCAGAGCCACCACAGCTCGCCGATGATCAATTATCGAAAGGATGCCAAGAAGGGTATCAAGTTCACGTTCATGGTTGTGGGCGAGCTGGGCACCGGCAAGACGACGTTTGTCAACTCGCTTTTGAACAAGCTGGTGTTGACGCACCGGTACGAGCCGTTGAACAGCGGGCTCACGGACGGCGAGACCAAGACATTGACCTTCACGTCGTCCAAGAGCGTGGCCTTGCCCAACACGGCCATTTTGACGAGACACGAGTTCAACCCACTGCAGGTCCACGAGGAGCCGGGCATTGCCTTGACAGAGACCCGTGTGGAGCTGTTCGACGACGAGAACCTCAAGTTGTTGTTGAACATCATCGACACCCCGGGCTTTGGCGAGAACCTCAACAACGAGTTGTGCTTTGTCGAGATTGAAAACTACTTGAAGCAGCAGTTCGACTTGGTGTTGGCCGAGGAGACACGCATCAAGAGAAACCCGCGGTTCGTCGACACCCGTGTGCACGTCTTGCTCTACTTCATCATGCCCACGGGCCACGGCTTGCGCGAGATTGACATCCAGTGCATGAAGCGCTTGTCCAAGTACGTCAACATCATCCCGATCATCGGCAAGGCCGACTCCTTCACCGAAACCGAGTTGAAGAGATTCAAGGCGCAGATCAAGGTGGACATTGAACGCTTCAACGTGCCCGTGTTCCAGTTTGACAACTACTTGAACGAGTTGGACGAGGACGACGACCAGGACTTGATTCAGGAATCCAAGTTCTTGGCGCAGTTGCAGCCGTTCGCGGTGATAGCCTCCGAGAAGGAGTACGAGGTCAAGGACGCGAAGCTGGGCAAAACACGTATTGTAAAGGCTAGACAGTACCCGTGGGGATTGGTCGACATCAACGACCCACGCTACTCCGACTTCCCCGTCGTGAAGAGCGTGATATTAGGCTCGCACTTGCAGGACCTCAAGGACTTGACGCACGACTTCTTGTACGAAACCTACAGAACCGAGCGTTTGTCGAAGGTGACCGGCGTGAACAAGAACTTCCAGGACGAGGACGAAGAGTACTTTGACGAGAACAGCGAGTTCCACGACACGGTCGAGCACCACACGCAGACGGCCAACGCAGACGTGACGTACGCGAACAGCACCGTCAACACACAGATCTCGCACAGCGGGCTCAACGGGCCCAGCGCCATGCCTTCCTTGTCGAACTTGGCCCTGCTCTCGAATAAGAACGCGTCGGGCCGCGACCTCACCAACGGCATCGGCGCCGGCGAGGACGGCGCGTCCGTGATGTCGGGAGACTCGACAAAGAAACCCAGACTGATGTTGTTGGAGGACGAGAACTCGAACGAAATGCCACTGCCTAAGTTGAAGGACAGCCCGCTGTTCCGTCCGGTCAACGAGTCTCTGACCAGCTTGCCAGACCAGCCTCACCCCTACACCAACAATCACAACAACGGCAGCAAGAGCGATTTGCCTCCGCCACGCAACCTCCACCCCAACAACTCGGCGTTCAAGAGGTTGTCGATCGGACCGCAACGCAACCAGTTGAGACAGATGTCGGAAACCGTCCCATACGTGATCAGACACGAGCGGATCTTGGAAAGACAACAGAAGTTGGAGGAGATGGAGATGGCAAGCGCAAAGGAGTTGGCAAACCGCGCAGCTTTGTTGGAACAGAAGGCTGCTGAGTTGAAGGCCAAAGAAAAATTGTTGATGAAGAGATTGGAACTGGAGAAACTGAAAAAGGTGACTGGCCCTAGCTCGAGCGGCTTCACCAGCGCAGAAAACACCACAGCACTGTCGTTGCAGAGCGGAGCAGAGGTGGACGACAATAAGTCGCAAAAGGAGGGCATTGAGAGAGAAGACACTTTGACAGATGTGCGCGCAGCTCACTAGGAAGTTTAACTTTCGGGCACCGATGGGTGTTTATATTTCACTTGGATCATCTATCGACTCTGTTGGGTCATCATAACTTTCTTAATCGATTTATATTTTGTTTATCTTTATATGATTTTTTTCGAGATGTTGTAGGGCACGAACGACGAGCTACGAACGAGCTACGAACGAGCTACGAACGAGCGTAGCGAGTGAGTGTGAGTGAGTGCGAGTGAGTGAGTGAGTGAGTGTGAGTGAGTGTGAGTGAGTGTGAGTGTGAGTGAGTATGAGTGTGAGTGAGTGTGAGTGTGAGTGAGTATGAGTGTGAGTGAGTGTGAGTGTGAGTGAGTATGAGTGTGAGTGAGTGTGAGTGTGAGTGAGTATGAGTGTGAGTGAGTGTGAGTGTGAGTGAGTATGAGTGTGAGTGAGTGTGAGTGTGAGTGAGTATGAGTGTGAGACCTTTTGAACTAATTAGAAGCTTGAAGCAGGTTAAATAGGTGTGGAGTACCTGAGATATTTAACAGATGCGTCAGCGATATGCAATCCATGTTGGTAGGTTTGGTATCATATTTCCAGATTCATCAACTTTTTGCAGCCATTCAAAAAAAAGTTAGTGAGTAAAAGGATGCGCTGGACACTCCATTAATAAAGAGAGTGGTTATTTAGGTCTATAGAAGGGATTGATATTCTGTATAGTATTTAATCTAGAATAGAAATATGCAGTGGTGTATGTTATTAAGTAGATAACAAAATACAAATGATATTCATCTGAATACGAAACGACTATCGGTAACAATATCTACTATGGGTTTCAGAGTGAATGAGTTATGTACGCGCATTGTATTGCAATCGTATCTAAATGTGAATTGTCACGAAGCGTGCTCTGTATTTTCTCCACTGGAGAAATTAATGCACACCATAGTCATGGCTCTGCCATGACTATGAGGTCACATCAGTAAGCTCTACGCATTCCCATTGACCCCTCCTTCGACATTCCCCAAATTCCAACTCTTGCTAACAACCTTTTAAAGCCAGCCCACCAGATAATTCCTTTCTCCTTACATCATACTACATGTGACCTGTTGGCCTAATTCCTCAAGCCATCTCACTATCATCCCAATTATTTCGCATCCACCACCTCATCTCTACCATTTCCAAACCCATACCAATTCATCACTGTGCATCATATTACTTAACCACCATACTAAACCACCATACTAAACCACATACTAAACCACCATACTAAACCACCATACTAAACCACCATACTAAACCACCATACTAAACCACCATACTAAACCACCATACTAAACCACCATACTAAACCACCATACGTAGCTACTAAACCCAACCACTAAACCCAACCACTAAACCTCACCACTAAACTTCAGTCACGCGTAACAACACTACACAAATTCTCCCTACACGAGCACATGAAAACTCAGCACAAACGCTAAAGCACAGCGCACACTCTGGATCACTTGATCACTTGAGTTTATATCACAATCTTCTCATTCCATCTCATCCTTCCTTGCTTTTCATTCTTTATCTGTGTACCACCTGCATCTCTGTCCGTCTTCATTATATCTTCATCTCCTTTGACTCCTCTCACCCACTCTCCTCACCTATCTAAATCTTCCCTTATCCTCAGCCTCGCCAAAAAAAAACCAGACCCTCTATTTTTTCTCCCTATCATCGAATCTCTCCCTATTCCAAACTTCCATACTCATCAGTCTACTATCCCAATACCTCTAACTACACTCTAATCTCCTCCTCCACTCCGCTCCCTAGACTACTTTGCCTCCTCCACCCCTCCACCCTCCACCCTCCACCCTCATCCCCCATACTCCACTCTACTACCATCCCTCAGCAAATTATTACCAGTTTTCGCGTTCGGGGCCTTCTCCTTCCAGAAAACAGCAATGAAGATATGTATGGAGTGCAACAATAAAGAAGCCTGTTTCACCGTGAAAAATCTTCCATTCTTCGTCACAAACATACCCGCACTCTCTGCCCCCTCACACCGTCCTCCCGTCCTCCTCGAGCTCGCTACACTCACTCTCGAAACTCGCCCTCAAACCCCGCCTGCTCTTGCTAAACTTTTGGGTTGCGCTACCACGTACCAGTCCATAAAAAAATGGCGCCCAATAAAAAAAAAAACTTTAACAACGAAGCCTCCAGATTATCCCAAGGCGAGAAGATCTGGACATTATCGACGACTAGCATCATTGTTACTGCCGATTGGAATACGTGAATTTATAGAGACTGATCTAGGAGAAGAAACCGAACAGAGAGTGAGGATTTGGCAAAGAATTAGACCCACTGTCACGCTGAGCATCACACAATTGACGTAGTAGGACTTTGGAATAGTTGGACTTAGTTGAACAGTTGGAACAGTTGGAATAGTTAAAGCAGGAAACATGGATATTCTCCAGATCTTGGAGGATGCATTGTTGCACAACGACCCCAACAAGAGATCGGCTGCCGAGCAGCAGTTGACGGAAGCAGCCAACAGCCACTTTGGGGAGTTTATCAACTTGCTCACGGAGGCGTTGGCGAACGAGGGCGCCAAGACAGAGGTGCGGATGTTGGCTGGAATCGGGTTGAAGAACCAGTTGACCTCGAAGGACGAGAAGCTGAAGCTCGCCCAGCACCAGCGCTGGATCAACTTGCCGCAGGAGGTCAAGCTGAAGATAAAGGACACGGCACTCAAGGCCTTGCGCACGACCGACGACAGGGTGGCGGCGAGCGCAGCGCAGTTGGTCGCTGCCATCGCAGACATTGAGTTGCCGCGCAACGAGTGGAACGGCTTGATCCCCATCATCATCGAGAACACCAAGACGGAAAACCCGGTCAATGTCAAGCGGGCATCGCACTTGGCCATCGGGTACATCTGCGAGACCGCCGACCCCAACAACGAGGCCATTTTGGCCCAGGCCAACCTCATTTTGATTGCGATTGTTCAAGGTGTACAGACAAGCGAGCCCCTGAAGGTGGTGCGGTTGGCTGCGCTCAACGCCTTGTACACGTCGCTCGAGTTTATCAAGTTCAACTTTGAAAAGGACGGCGAGAGAAACTACATTATGCAAGTTGTCTGCGAGGCCACGCAGGCGGACGACAATGAGTTACAGGCAAGCGCATTCGGGTGTCTTGCGAGAATAATGTCCTTGTACTATAGATTCATGTCGCTCTACATGGAGAAGGCGCTCTACGGGCTCACTGTGAGCGGGATGCAGAGTGCCGACGAAAAGGTGGCGTGCATGTCGGTGGAGTTTTGGTCCTCGGTTTGCGAGGAAGAGTTGGAGATCTCGTACAGGAGACTCGAGCTGGGCTTGCCTGCCTCCGAGTTGAACAACTACCCTGAGTTTGTGTGCTACAACTTTGCATTGGCAGCGATCCAGGAGGTGTTGCCTACTTTGCTCACGTTGCTCACTAGACAGAATGAGGACCCTGAGGACGACGACTGGTCGGTTGCCATGGCTGCCGGTGCGTGCTTGCTGTTGTTTGCGCAAAATGTCGGAAACTACATTGTCGAGCCCACGGTGCACTTTGTAGCGGCAAACATCAGCAACCAAGAGAACTGGAGGAATAGAGAGGCAGCCGTGATGGCGTTTGGTTCGATTTTGGACGGGCCCGAGAGCGAGTCACTCAAGCAGGTGATTGTGCAGGCGTTGCAGCCCATCTTGTTGTTGATCAAGGACAAGGTGTTGCAGGTGAAGGAGACTGTAGCGTGGTGCTTGGGACGCATTGCAGACTTGGTGGTGGATGCGATCGACATACAAGAGCACTTGGGAAGCGTGTTGGAGGCGCTCGTGGCTGGGTTGGGTGACCACCCCAAGGTGGCGACCAACTGTTGCTGGACCTTGATCAACTTGCTCGAGAAGTTGTGCCCAGACAGCAGTTTTAGTCAGACCAGCGTGATGTCGGCCTACTACCCCACAATAGTACCAATTTTGATTGAGTTGAGCGGTCGTCGAGACAATGAGTTCAGTTGCAGGGCCCTGGCGTACGAGGCCTTGTCGTCGTTTGTGACGTACAGCGCACAGGACACGATGCCAATTGTGCTGAACATCGCGACGGAGGCGTTAGCGCGCTTGGAGTCGACGGTGGAGATGCAGCTGCAGGTTGCCAGTGCCGAAGATAAGGTGAACTTGGAGGAATTGCAGACCAACATTCTTTCGCTCTTGACAAACAGCATCCGCCGGATGAGCGTGGATGTGGCGGGTGCGCTGGATAACTTGATGCAGATGTTCATCAAGTTGTTGGACGCACAGCAGTCCAACTCGCTCATCGAGGAGGACATTTTCATTGCCATTTCTGCTGTGGCGAGTGCCATTGGCGAGGGGTTCTTAAAGTACATGGACACGTTTATTCCGTACTTGACGAAGGCACTTCAAAATACGGAGCTGCCTACCTGTAACACGGCCGTGGGGCTTGTCGCGGACTTGTCGCAGTCGCTCGGCATGCTGATGGTTGCGCACACCAACTACTTGGACGGGTTGATGAACATTTTGGGGTCCAACTTGAACAATGCAGAAGTGCGCAAGGACTTGCGTCCAGCCATCTTGTCATGCTTTGGCGATGTTGCAACCTCGATCGGACCTCAGTTCCACCCATATGTTGAGTTTGTGATGCAGATTTGCGTACAGGCGATGAACATAGAGCCCGAGGACCCATCGAACTTGGACTCGATCCAGTATGTTTTGAGTGTGCGCGAGGCCGTGTTGGACTGTTTTGTCGGGATCGTTGGTGGGCTCGCTGAGCAGCCGCAGGTGATCTACCCCTACGTGACGTCGATCTTGCAGTTCTTGCTGTTGGTTGCACTGGACATCGAGTTGAATTCGTTGGAGTCGGTGTGCCGGTCTGCGACGGGCCTCATTGGGGACTTGGCGGCCATGTACCCACAGGGCGACTTTAAGCTGGCGTACACACAGCCATGGGTGACGGAATTCATCAAGACCACGCGTTCCAACCAGTACTTTGACCAGAAGACCAAAGACGCTGCCAGATGGGCTAGAGATCAGCAGAAGCGACAAATTGCGTTGTAGGGAGGACGAACAAGCGTCCACCTTTCGCCGGCGCGTGTCGCCGGAGTCACATGCTTCCGATTGACAGCTTTTGTCATGGCACCAAGCTGCATCTCATGCTTTCATTTTTCATTCTCTCATCTCTCATCTCTCATCTCTCGTTCTCATTCTCGTCTCTCATATCCACTTCTCATACATATCATCTCCTTCATTCTCATATTTATCGTGTATACAACTCTCATAATCTCTCATACAATATACATTTCTCTTTAGTTGGTGTAGAAATCAAAAGTAGAATATTCAAACTGGAATTGGAGGTAGTACATATCAAAGATTAAGTGATTGTTAAGTGTATTGCATGTAGAAGTGCTGATATCAATATGAAGATAATGAGCAATGAGGTTAAATGGTTCACTAGAAATTGACTATTTCCATTTGATAATTTTAATCTGATTGTATTAGTTAAGAAGTCGACGTTTGAGATAAGGAAGCATCATAACAAGGCAATCGGAACCAAAAAGGAGAAGACTTACAGATTCACAACCCACGTTCTTCGAAGCAATCAGACAACCATTGAGTCGTCTGTTTAACTAGGAACCACCCCAGGACAAACCTTAGGTGTACTGCTAGACCATTGTCCTCACGATTTTTTGCCCTAGCGAAGCCAAATAGGAATATTTGCAGCCTCTTCGGAGCGCGGATCAGAGTGTAATTACGAATTGACATGTAATTGACAACTCAGTTCAGTAGGAATTACAACGCAAGTGTGAGGAACGTTGTGAGTGTACTTGTTATTAATAGGAGGACCGACATGGCTGTTATTGAGTTGAAGCATACTGTAGGGATAATTATGTCAAAAACAAGCACTGGTATTTTTACTCGTATAGTGCACCGAGTAGAATGTACTATTTTCACTATAAGACCATGTTCATATATCCATGCGTAGCCTCAGGCAAAGCCAACAGTCACGCATTCCGAAGCAAACCAGGAACCATGAAAGCAGCAATAAACGGATATGCAACAGGAACACACACACCCTCGAGCAGAACCGACCTCTGGGTCCCACCCTGGTGCCAGCGACTGCGAAAAAGGAAATGGAAAAAGTATAAAAGATTGTGGAGAAGCGCTCGATAGTCGTGAAAAGTCCTCCAGGTTCTCAAGCAAGAGCATCTGCAACACACCGGGAGTTGTCCTAGCCTGCGATGAGCGAGAAATACGATCCCGTGCCCTTTGATTCGACGTACATCTTGTACGATCCCAAGGATGTGATTGCCATTGTCGCCGTGCACTTTTCACTTCTTCCCATCTACATTATGGTGTTCTACACATCGTGGTTCTTGATCAGCCGAGAGATCGAGCCTGTTGTTGTTGTTGGTGGGCATCTCATTGGTGAGGTGGTCAATAAGATTGTCAAGCGTTTGATCAAGCAGCCTAGGCCTGATTTCCACAAGGACTTTGGCGCAGGCTCTTACAGCTTGGGATATGGAATGCCTCTGGCACACTCGCAGTTTATGGGCTTCCTTGCATCTTACTTCATCTGCATCTTCTTGTTCAGAATGCAGAGCATGAAGTTGGCCCAGCGTTACTTTGGCTGTGCTGTGCTCTTTGTCATGTCCATCTTAACGGCATACTCGAGGGTTTATTTATTGTACCACACCTTCCAGCAGGTGTGCGTGGGGCTCACCGTCGGCTCCCTCTTGGGCCTCGTCTACTTTGCATTGACCCTGGTTGCCAGAGACGTAGGCTTGGTCGACTGGGTCTTGAGCTGGCTGATCGTCAGCTTCTTCTATGTAAAGGACTCGTACTTTCATTGTTATCTGACGTTTGAGGATGAGTTCTTGAGGTATGTGAGCATGGTGCAGAGCGAGAAGAAGGCGTGGCTTATGTAAACCTTCTCATTATAATAATGAGTTATAAAGTAATGCAAGTACTACTCTACATCAGTTGTATTGCTGTTTTATACAATCCAAGTTCTCCATCAGAGACAAATTCTCCACTCCTTACAAGACATCTACAACAACACAAGCATTAATCCATTCTAAAAATCATCCCACTTATCCTCGTCCTCTTGCTTCTTACCCCCAGACAACCCTTGCAATTTGGTCTTCTCCGAAGGCTTAGAAAAGCCAAAGGCCGGTTGTATGTCATCGCTAGGGGCAGCCTCGTAACCCTTGTGGCTCGAACCCCCCATCCCGTCAAACAACAGGTTGAATCCCTTCAGGTTGATGTCGTGAGTGAACGTCTGGAAAGTTTCCTGGCCGTACTTGCCTGTTTCCTGCATCTTTTGTCCAAACTGTGCCATGGCTCTCTTTGTTTCGCTGCCAATATCACTTTCGTTGAACTGGTTGATACCAGGCTTGATCACCGACTCGTTGACTTCGGCCACCGACTTGACAACAGTGGACGAGAACAACCCCCATCCTTTTGAAAGCGTGCCCAATGGGTCCGACTGCAAGTTGTCTAAAGTGAAACTCGAAAATGATCCTCCATTGTGCGAGGACGTCGATGGGGCCGGGGTGTTTCCAAAGCCTCCGTACTTTCCACCCTGCGACGGTGGTAAATGATCCGGTCTCAGCTCGTTCTTGGAGCCCAAGTCCGCAAAGTACGCTTCGTTCCTTTGTTTCGAGTCGTTGCTTCTGCGTGACTGGATAGGCTCTTGTGGCACAGGTGTGTTGGATGCGCTCCGGCTGCCGGCACTGGCCTTGGACACTCCACTGTTGGCACTGGGCAAGGTCTCACCCGTGTGGTCCTTGGGAACATACTCCCTGTCTTCGACGTCACATGTCAACAACTCCTTGTAGTCTTCAGCAACATAATTGTCGTACTTCAACTTGGCTGGTAACGAAAGGTCCAACCCATTCTCGGCAAAATACGTTCTGATTCTTTCGTTCCCCCCCTTCTCCAAACGCAAGGTCTCCTCGGGCTTCAACTGGTCCATCGTAATGGAACGAACGAACGAAATGTGAACTCCCAAACCTCTGTGAATACCAGCACACTCCAAACAGATAAAGATCCCAAACTTGGGCGAACACCACTGAGGATTAGGCGCAGCACAGTCGAAACATTTCTTGTTTTCCCCTACCTTCTGCAAGTTCAACAACTTTCTACGCGTTTCTGGATCAATAGACATCTCGCTGCTCAATCTCTCTCTCTTGAATCTTTTGGTTTTGTTGTTCAATTTCGAAAAAAAATGGTGATAGCTTGCAGGTTATGAGTCAGCGATATCGCAGGGCTGAGAGAGATGAGGTTCGTTTAAACCTGAGTTTTATCTTATTCTCTCGTGCTGCTGCTCTTCTAAACTGGCTCCTCTTTAGCTACTCTCTATGGCCCCTATTTAACTCTACCATATCAGCTCTGGTACTCAAATACGTATACAATTCCTTATACAAAGACTCTCATCATATCACAACTTCAGCTCAGGGTCTTCATTCAATGCCTTGATCATCACAGGGTATTCTCTGGTGTTTCCCATGTGCCAGTGTGCGCCATCTACTACGTGGATGTGTCCAGTGACATAACTGGCAGCTGGCGAGAACAAGTACACAGTAGCCTCTGCAATGTCACGAGTGGTTCCCAATCTCTGCAATGGGATTTGCGTAGCCAACTTATTGTGGTTGTCAGACAACCTGTCCATACCCTCTGTTCCAGCAATTGCTCCAGGTGCAATACAGTTGGATCTGATGCCTAATGGACCCAACTCCACGGCCAACGCATTCAGCAACGCATCCACACCGGCCTTGGCAGCACCCACGTGGATCTGGAATGGAACTCCATAGTAGTGCAAGGTGGCACTGACAAATATAACAGCACCCTTGTTCTTCCGCAACTGCTCAAATGTAGCCTTGACAGTGTTGAACGACCCCAACAAGTCAATCAGCACAACAGACTTGAACGCATTCGAAGAAAGATGGTTGAAGTCACTGATAAAGTTCCCGGCGGCTCCTGCAATAACGAAATCAATTCTTCCAAGCTCAGCAACTGTCTTATCAACTGCCTTTACAATCGAATTCACATCACGAACATCGATATTTCCACACGCAACAACCTTGGCTCCACGTCTCAACGTGCGAAGATCTGCAGCTGCATCTTCTGTCTTCTGGTTGTTTCTCCCAATAATAGCTGCATCAGCACCAAGAAGAATCATCGCTTCGGTCTGAACCTTGCAAATCGATCCGGCCCCTCCAGTAACAAAAACTACCTTGCCCTTGAACAAGTTCTCCTTCCAGTTCCCCTGCGTAACGAATGTCTGGTCTAGCGTAGGCATCGTCGGTATGTTATAGTAGCTTCCAATCAAAATTCATTTCTCCAGGATTTCTCGTACTTATATGGTAAATCTACCCCGCATAATAAGCTCGGCTCGTGTTCTGCAGTTGAAAAAAAATCGGCTGCAAAGTATCATCGGCACATACTTCAACGGGGTATTCGTCCTCATCTCGGCACTTACTCTCTTCTTTATACTACACACTTGTACTCGTATTCGTTACTATAATTCACCAAGTTTCACTTACGCGCATTAACTATATAATCACTCTAATTTCTTCGCGTCACAGATGGACTCTTCCGGGGATGTGTGTCTTGTTCCTGTTCCATCTCTTCAAGGTGCCGTTTCTTCAAGTCGTGGTCTATATTCTCAAACAAGCTGGTCGGCGACTTGTACTTCAACCCGTCTGCAGAAGCGTTGGACGACGACTCAGATGACTCCTCTCCGTTCTTGATCTGCTCAAGCAACTCTTCCGTCTCAGAGTCGTGCATGCTGTCGCCGTTGGTCTCGCTCACCTCCTCTCCTCCGTCCTCGTCAGAGTCGTCAATGATGATGTCGTCGTCGTGGCTCTTGCCCTCGTCTGAATCCCCTCCCTCGTTCTCGTAGAAATCGTTCTCAACAAGCTGCATCATCTCCTTGCCTGTGCTGGCATACGAGATCCGGTTGTCCATGAAATCCTTGTGGTTCGCGTAGATGCTGGTCACAAGGAGCTTGAAGTTGTGCCGTTTGAAGCATATGCTCGAATCGCAGTTCTTCAACATCACCTCGAGAAAGTCCAAACACGTAGAGTTCACCAAGTTGTTGTCCTCCCGGTGCTCCTCAAAGAACGCAAAAAAGTGGTCAAGGAGTCCCTTCTCAATAATGTACCGCGTATACTGGTTGTCGTTCAACAAGATTATGTTCTTCACGCACCGTATCGCACTCAACTTGAGAATCACCTTAACATTCAACCGCAACAACTTGATCACACCAAGCAAAATGGCCTTCTCCAAAAAGAAGGGCTTTGACATGTTGACATCGTGTTCTTTGGTGCAGTAAGAAATCAAATCGCAGAGCTGTTGGTACAAGAGCGTGTCGCTCGATATTCTCTCGTCAAAGTCTTTCTCGTCACTTGCTTTCGAAAGCTCAATCAAAGTGCCAAACAATTTGGGAGCCACCTTTGAGTAAAACGCGCGAAAGTAATTGTTGGTGTTGATATCGTTGAAGTCGTCGCCTCCACCGCTGTTCGTTTCACCAAGGTTTTCCTGCTCGTCGTGACCGTTGGCTGTTGAAGACGTCGCTGACGTAGCTGAAGACGCAATGTTGGCATCAAGTAATATCCTGAGCGCCTCGAATGCTTGTATCTTCAACCCAGGACTCTTGTCTTCCAAAAGCAAGCCCGTCAATATCGTAATTAATGTCATGTCGTCGGAGAGCTTGAGTTTGAGACTCTTGGTTTCAACAAACGTGTCCTCGTCGTCTTCATGTAGATCCTGTGGAATTTTGTCCTCGTCGCCGCCCAACTTCTCAGAACATAGTGGGGCAGTCGCTGCCGCTGCTGCCTCCTCGTTCAACACAGGGTTCAACGGTGGGTCCAGAATATCTATTGCGTCCTCGTTGTCAATCGAATTCACCAACGAGACATCCTGTTCGATGATGATCACAATTAACTCCGTACCCAACACCCTGATCTTATTCACAGAGTCCTTCAAGGCAAAGTTGAGCATCCTGAACAACCCGTTCTTGACTAGGCTCGCAAAAAACTCGAGTTTCTGGAACGACTGTAGGTTCTTTGCTATTAAAACGTACTGGTGTAGCATTTTCACACCGTTGCGTCTGGAGTCGTCCGCTTCTGTGTCTTCGTGTCCGTTTGCAGTCCCGTTGGCTGTGCCATTCTCTGTGGGTTCTTCGTACAAGCTAAACAACTTCTTCAAAAAAGTCTCCTCCTTCAAAAACTCTATGATCTCAACTTGGTTGATGTATATCAAGGACGACAACAAGTTGAAGCATGAATCGTCCAAGAACCGTGCCAAAACAACGTCCTTGAGGAAATTTAGATGGAAGTCCTTCTTGAACATCGACACGTACTCCGCAGATATATCTATAATCAGTTTAAATGAATTCTGTCGGTATGAATCGCGGTACACAGCCTTGAACTTGGGGTAGTTGGAGTCGTACTCCAAAATGCTGATGATCCCCCAGATCAAATCTTCTGAGTCTAGTATATGTTCGATCAAGGGTGATTCGTTGAATAAAAGTATGGCTTTGATGATGTCGCTGAGAGTGTACAAGTGCGTCAAGTTCAGTTCCAGCGTCTGCTCCTCTAGGTTTTTGAAAAGATCAACGAGTTTGGGTATGTATCCTTCTCGCACGACGAATATCAGTAGGTTCAGTCTGGTGAACTTAGAGTTCGAGTATTGGTTGAATAATTCGACAATTTCCTCGAGGTTGCTTGAGGTTGGGTCTGGTGGATACGTTATGGGGCCTGTGATCAACTCGGTGATATCGTTGTTGTTGGTGCTGCGTGTGTTGGAGCTGGCTTCGCCGTTCAATTCGCCGTTCGAGCTCGAGTCGTCTGAGAAGTTCGGTATCACGTAGTAGAGCGAGATGTCTGGGCTGAGGTTTTCTTGTTGGACCTTTATTATGAATTCGCACAAGTCGTTACAGCCCTCGGACTCTTGGAACAGGAGTGCCAAGTCCTTGCCCGTGAGGTCTGTCCACACGATGAGTGTTTCCTGCTGTCGTTGGTACTGAATGGCACCCTCTAGGTACAGTTTCAATATGACTTCCTCCGAGTTGAGTTCGTTTCTCACCAAGAAGTACGGTTTCTTGGAGGACAAGTCCATCTCGCCGATGCAGTAGCCAGTACCGTTGTCGAGCCAGTCTTCGCCTTGTAGGAGGTACACCTTGACACGCCTTGGTGTTTTGCCAGGAGCGTGTGGATTTTCGCTGTCGTCCTTGACGTCGTCCTTGACGTCGTCTTCGTTGCTGCCTCCCACAGCAGTGTCGCCGTTTGTTGCAGAGGCGTTCCCGTTAGTCTCGGGTGCGCCCTCGTCCTTCATTAGAGAATCTTTCTCTGGATCATCTACAACCTCATCGACAGTGGACCTGCGGTCCACGTCCTCGGATATTGCGCCGTGCTCACTCTTGTGACGCTGGGTCGCGATAAGCTCAGTACCCATGATATGCAAACGAATCGAGTACTAATGTCTGATCCATGAAGTAGTATAATACAGTATCTGCTAGCCGTTAATGCTGCCAACTAATGTGCTCTGGTTCTGGGGATGTGTGTCTTGGAGATGTTTTAGCTGTGGTATCAAAAAATTTGAAGCGCGCCCGTAAAACACGTCTGGAAAAATGTCAAACAGAGTGTGAGTGGGGGTTGGGCAGAGGCCGTCTTTACTGGTGGCAGTTGGGGGGCCTGTACGCTGGAGATAGTATCCCGAGAATCTTTGGCTCTGTGTCGCTGCTACGTGCTATAGGATAAGGGGAACTGGGGGTGTCGCGTTGGATAGTTGACCAGGAGATGTGCGATTAGGATTGCAGAGGTCGTGCTGATTTTACCCGGATATGTCTGCAGTATGGGGAGCAGAGGGAGAGCAGAGGGAGAGTAGAGGGAGAGTAGAGGGAGAGTAGAGGGAGAGTAGAGGGAGAGAATATAGTGGACCGGAGGATTAGAGGAGAGATTGGAAGATTGCTGTATTGTTTGATTTGCATATTCACTTCTTATGTTGTTCGTGAGGAGCTCATTTTATAGGATCTGCTTAGGCTGTGACGTGAATCTGAAACGAAGTGATGTATGGTGAATAATGTATAATTAGTTTCATTCGTGTATTTTAATTGGTACGAGGTAGTGTGGCTGTGTATATAACAGATTGGTTTCTGATGAGAGTGGTGACATGTATTCCTCGACTGGTAGCAAGTGTGAAGATACTGAGTAGTTGCATTCTTCAAGTGCTGGTGAAAAAATCATTGATATTCGCTGGAAAGCTGCAAAAAATGTATTGCAACCACTTTTATTTGCACTCACGAAACTTAGAATAGGGTTGTAGTATTTCTAAAATCAACGCAGCTACTGATAGAACATACTATTCAAGATTCTCTTTATTAACCTTTATACATTGACACATTTTCGTCCAATAAACCCTTACACTATTGAAGTTGTCTCTATTTACATTCTAATGTTTGAGTAGTCGATTTAGCGAGTGAATGGAATATCCCATCTAAATTATTCAGACACCACTCTCGTTCTCGGGTATCGTTGTGCAAATTCCACTTGGTGGATTATGGATTCTAATGACACAACAACGCAGCACTACTCAAGTTCCTAATCCAATCCTCCTTATCAACATCATGAGTATCTTCAACTTCTCCCCATTCAGCAGTCTGGAAGATGGTTTCCAAGTTCCCCATCTCGATAATCTCTCCCACCGTCTTGAAATAATACTCTTCTTCACGCAGTTTGTTGATCTGGTACAATTTTTCCTGGTTTGCTACATCACTGACGTTAGATCTCAACAAGGTGGCCCCGCATAAGAACGACTTCGAGGTCAAAATGGCCTTTTCCAACGCAACCAAATCATAGATCGGCAACTGCTTCAACCAGTGGAATACTACGTTCTGCGTCAACAACGACTGCTTGTTGCCTCTTAATCCATCCACCTCGCAGTCCAAAAACTCAAGCTTAATGGTTTGGCCTGGTTGCAAGTAGTTGGTATGGGTCTTTGCATAAGCAGTAAAGTAGTCTTCAAACTCCTTAATCAATGGCAAGTACAATTCATCTTGTTTGCTGCGGAACTTACCTTCATATTCGTCTTTTGGTGCAAACACCAAACAGGTGTCTGTGTCCAAGTACTTCAACAAACTCACTTGAATATCCTCCAAGTTGCCCACCTTGGCAACCATGTCCTCATTTGCGCCATCTTTGTTAGCCTCCAGAAGATCTATCGATCTGGCTGCTACCGAAGTCAAAGGTAAATTGGTCGTTTTGATCTTGAGATCTGACAAACTGGACCATTCATGGCTGATCAAGTGCGCTAAATCCTTTTTAGCCTGCGGCAAGCTCAACTGGAATCCCAACGGAGTTCTCAATGTCTTGCCATCTAGCTGAACCTCGTATTTTTCGTTAGAAACATCATGGTTCACACCAACCTTTTCCCAGAACTTGCTCAACGTTTTGGATAACCTATTAGTATCCGACTTGATGTTATTTTCGATGGTCTTATCAAGCCCCAAAGATGCAACCTCAGGAATAATCGACTGAAGGGTGCCTTTTCCATTGTTGGAGTAGAACCGAACACTGCGGAGTCTACTGATTCTAAGCATACTTGATACTTTGGACTTTTTTTTTTCACCAGTTGATAAATCAAAAGTATATCAACCATGTCGCTCAACCCACAAGCATTGCAGAAGTTGTTGATAGAAATGGACAACCAGCTCAACAAAAGCAAGGCTGAGTTGTCCATGTGCCAACTCCAGCTCAGTCGAGTCGAAACCAACCTACAACTCATTAACTACACAACTTCAAGCTTGAACAAGGTGTGCGATATCGAAGCCAACGAAACTGTTTACAAGGGCGTTGGAAAGACATTTGTGGCGAAGCCTGTCAAGTCCTACTTACTGGAAATCAAGCAGGATGAAACAACCTTTGCAGAAACGAAGAAGAATTTGTTGTTGAAGAAGGATTACTTGGAGACTACGTTGGACAAGACTTTAGACAACATGCAACAACTTGTTCAGAGAAAGTAGAAGGACGACAGAGGGCGAAGGGCGACGGGCGACGTTAGGATCGTCGTTACGACCTGCTTATGGTAACCATTCAATCTATTAATATATAATGTACATGTTTCGGGCGTAATGATGTAGAGTGATAATCCACAACTGGAGATAGAAAGGCACTTGTTCAACGTACTAGCACAAGCAATCAACCAAGTCACTAAACAATGACTACTGAATGAAATTTCTTAGATATTTCTTGACTTTATGTGTGCCTTTCATCATCTTCATTATCATTATCATTACCCTCCTTCTCTAATCACTATCCTCATCAACACCCTCATCCAAGACTCGCCTCTCGATATCATCATCAAACTTCTTCCCTGCCATACGGTCAGTAAGAAACTCATTCACTTTGTCCTGAAGAGTAGTGAGCTCTGCCCTCAATCCTCCCAAGTATGTGTCCTTCGCGTCACTAGGCCTATCACGGTCAACTCCCCCAGCCTTAAGAACTACAGCAGATATTTGCGTGGTTTTCCCATTCGTAGTGTGTGGCCCAGCCCCTGCTTCGAACTCCTGTCCTTTGTCCGGCGACGTGTACGTGGCTGTTGGAGAACTCATCCTACTGTCTTAGCTCTGTACATGTATTTTTACTGAGAATAAATTATTTGAAAATTCGTTTCGTTACAAAAATAGTCTTCACATATGAAGCCGACTTCACCTGGAACTGTCTCACTTGAGCTATGTCTTTCTTCACCATGGTCCAAAGACAAGCAGTGTTCCTTTAATAAGCTTCCTTCTCCCCCTAATCAATCAATGGAATCTTCTCTGCCGTGTTGTAGTAGGCATTGAACTTTACTTCAATAATCTCCTCGTTCAGGAAGTTCAACGAGGGGATGTCGTAGCACGAGAAGGCCATCAAGTATCCGTACAACACCTTCAATACCGTCTCGTCCGCAATGATCAAAATGTCTCCAGACATGCTTTCCATCTCTAAAATAAGAGGCTCAATCTTGATTGCTAAGTCGTGGTACGACTCAGAACGCGAAAACCGGTAATGGTATGGGTCTTTGATGTACTGTTGGTACTCAACAGGGAACTTCTCGGCTATTTCGTCGTCAGTCAAGTTTCCTACCACCCCTGGGTTCTTTTGCGACAACTGGATGCGGCTTCTTGTGTTGATGACGGGTTTCGATGCACGGAATATCTTGGCTGTTTCAATCGATCTTTGCTTCACAGATGTCCAAACCACAAGCGAGTCCTTGTCGACGCCATCGACTCCTGCGGCAGGGTGTCTTTCGTCCGTCGATCTCTTTGAGGACGACCTCGCAAGGTTCGTGGAACTGCTGCTTGTGCTCACATTTCCACTGACATTACCACTGTGGAGCCCGTCATAATCCTCCAAATACGTCTTTCCCTGTTTCTTTAAGTGCTCAAACAAGGTCGCGGCCAATCTTCTTGAGTACACCACACCCTCCTTGTCCAAAGGAGGGTCAACGGTGTAGTCGATCGAGTTCTTATAACAGCGTGCAAAGAATACCGACCCGTTCTTGATTTTCGAGTTCATCAAGTAGAAAACAACCTTGTTGATCAAGTACCCATAGTTGGAGTTGTGCAATTCTATGCGTTCTCCAAAATTGATAAATTTGATATACGACAACAGCTTGTCTTTCTCACCCATCGCCACATAGTACGGAGTGAGCAATCTAATCCTGTCACTATAGTCCTTGTATGCCTTCTCGTAATCCCAGTTCGCATAATCCGGAGACAGCTGCGCAGCCTCCTTCATGTTCTTCAGAATAATCAAGTCATTGTCCACCAAACTCTCAATGAACAACACCTGGATACTCAAGTCCGTGAGCTTCTTGTGCAAGTCGATTCTGTACTCGGGCAAGGCGTTGACACCGTCGTATATTGCCACCTGGCCCTTGTCGTTCGTAAAATATTTAACAATGTCGTCTACGCACTTGTTGACAATAGTTCTGCGGAACTCATCAGCTCTTGGGGAGTTTGGAATGGGCATGAACAAGTCATCCTTCAACTCGTCATCTTCAGCGTGTTTTCTTCTGTAATCGCCCAAGTGGAACGAGTGCGTGTTGACCCCCAACCACCTCAAGTATCTGGTCAACAGCACACTCAAATGTGTCTTACCTCTTCCTGGAAGTCCGGCCAACACGATACAGATCTTACCTGCGTGGAACAACCCCCCTGTGTCTGTCAGGTACAACTGTCCTCCTCCAAGGGAAGAGCCGTCGATCTCCTTGTGGACATGATCCTCAGCATTGCCCGCGTCACTTGTTCTCCGGGTCACGGAGCTCATTCTTCTCTTCGTCACTGGTGGGACAGACAAAACCTCCGGCTTCTTCAGCCCCTCCACAAATGGAGCACACCCAAATCCATTGCTGAGCTCTCCTTCGTCGTCCGATTGTATAGCTGACATCCCTATTCCTTCTTGCTTTTAATCTTTTTCTCTACCCCAGGCACTTTTCGTAATATGTAAAAGTGACGTTTACGTAAGATACGTACAAATATTATGTAATGTACATACTATTGGCAAAACCTCGTATACAACTACTCTATTAACACATAAAGTACATTTCATATTAAAGATATAAACTAATACCTATGAACGCGTTTACTCAACGTTACCACCCTTTCTTTGAATCAAAGCCTTTCTGTCCTTGTCCAAGTGCAACTTGGTAATGACAACCTTCGATGGGTGAATGTTGATTGGGATGGAAGCACCGCTGGACTTCTCCTTTTGCACCTTCTCGATTTGGATGGCGTACTTCAATCTGTAGACAGAGTTGACCTTACCCTCAGAGTCCTTCTTGGAACCTCTGACGACACGGACTTCGTCTTCCTTTCTGATTGGCAAAGCCTTAATCTTGTATTGTTCTCTCAACTCCTTGGACAAAGGAGCGGACATCAACGATCTTCTTTCTTCGGAAGAAGCGTTGAAGTAAGCCTTTCTAGCTTTAGAACGAGAGGAGGAAACGTCTAAATTTGTTAGTATATGTTCACTTGTTTGGGATGGTCTCTCAGAATACAGATTGGATGTGTCTTTACTCGTAAATGTCTCGTTCCACTTGACTGACATAGTAGTAGTGAAGTTGGATGGTTACTCCGTATTATCCAACTGACTTTTCACTTGACTTCCACTCAACTTTTCACTTCACTTGGACTCATCGAGCCTTCTCACAATCTCGACAACAATCTCTACTGTATTCACGGCAGGCTCCACAGCTTCACACTGCCCTAGGACATGTGCGAGCATTCCCTCTCATATCGATATTTACCTTGACTGATCTTGGCCATTTTGCTGTGATTACTCTATTAGAAGTTCAAAAGGAAGCCTGAAAAGATTTTTAATTGACTGAAGCTTTGGTGCTGGGGGCCTTCGAAAATTTTTCGTATGGAAACACTTTGTGCTACACTTAATTTCCTGTACAAAAGAATTTAAAAGGGCGCAAGCCCTAGATTATTAGATAAAACGTGATCAATGATGATCAAAAAAATAATAAAAACAAGCAGCCTCCGGCGGGACTCGAACCCGCAATCATTATCACCGGAAAATAACACCCTAACCAATTAGGCCACGGAGGCTCTACCAATAAGAAATGGGCATTGGAAAGTATCAAGATCGGCGATATTGGGGAAAACTTGATGCGAGTTTTGGCTCCTAGGGAACTCTTTAGCCCTAAGTAAGTGTATGGTTGAAGAATAATAGCCCTTGGGATCTCACCAGCTGGAAAAAAAGACCCTCACTTGGTGCCGAACGTGCGATGAACCCCACACTTTTTACAACATATAAAGTGAAGCGTTTTTTTTTTTAATGGTGACTTAAAAAAAAGTGGTCGCCATAATGAGTTCGTTGATTAGATTGGGAGTTCGGTCAGTGCAGGTGAAACCTGTGCAATTGTTGACAAGAAGCCAGGTCCAGAAGAGCTTAATAAGATCGTTTTCGATTCAATCTCACACTATTCGTAATTCATTAAACAATGGATCGCACATTCATAATACCAACTTGCATCAGATCATAAAGAGATACTCGTCGACAGCAAAGAGTAATCCTTCACCTCTGGCGCAAGAAAGGCGCGAGAAGAGTGGCAGACTTCTTAAGAAGATCACCAATGCGTTCACCTTCTCGTTGTCGTCTGTTCTTGTGGTTGCAGCTACTGGTGTAGCACTTTTGGTGATATATCTTGTGCTCTCCGAGTTGTTTTTACCTTCTGGAGACACGCGAACCTTCAACAAGGCTGTCAAGCTTGTTGAACAGAGTGAGGCTGCCCAAAGAGCTTTGGGAGCCTCGAAAGGTGAACGGTTGAAGGCATATTCCCAACACCACTGGAAGCGTAACACCCCTGTACATGGAATAAGATCGAAGGGAAAAGACGGCAAAGACCATTTGTTGATGCAATTCCACGTCGAAGCAGAACTGGGAAGACACGGAACGGTCATTTTGGAACAGGTAGACACGTCCTACTGGCTGTCTGAGTTTGCGTACATCGCCTTGGACATAGCTGGAACAAAGCGTATCTACATCATCGAGCCAAAGTTTGAACGAAAAAGTTACGTCCCCACCCTCACTTCCAAGGAAGGATTCTTGGGCCTTAAATGGGGACCAAAGAAGGATGAGTAGAGGGAGTTTCTACAGCTGTATAAAATTAAAATATTCACTATTACGATATCAATGTAGTGAGTAGACAGAGACCAATGTTACCTAAAATAAGCTTCACCAATAACTGCAACCTTTCTGAGTTTGGAGAACTTGCCATTGAGCTCAATTTACGAGACTTGTTGTACTTGTCATTGTACTTTCTCAAGAACCCCTGGTGTCCCATGTATCTTCCTACGAAGCTAGAGTTAGGAGTTTGGGTGAATTTCGATTTTGCTACCAGCTTGGATTTGCCAATTGCCTCTTCACATGTTCTACCATCTTGTGCAAAAAGGTTTAGTAAATCAGCCTCATCGCTGTTGGTCACCAATATCGCACGTCCATTGTAGTCGCAGTCCTCAGTGTTACGTCCGTTGTTGACATAGTACGCATTCAAGGCGTAGGACAACTTCTGCACTGCTGAACAGTCTGAATACTTTCCATACTCACCAGTGCTTCCATCAGCTAGAACTGCCAGACAATCAACCTGAGAACACACTTCATTGAGAAATTGGTCCTCATTTGCTTGGAGTAACGGACTGGTAATACATGAGAATGTCATCGCTAAGCATTCACATTTCCCTGTGTCTGGTGTGCCTGGTAAATCCGCCAGTGCATTCCAAAGGTCGCTGGTTTCACACTTGGCCTTGCTCTTCGTAACCTTGTGTTCACCAATGTGAACTCCAGCAGGCTCAATAGAAGCTAGCATCGTCTTGAAACGATTGTAGTCTTCCAAGATGACCAACTCACCGTCAGGATCTGCTGTTGAGTGTCTCACTAACCCATAATGATTCAAATTATCAAAATATTCGTACGCCAATCCTCCTGACCATACCTTCGACATGTGCGCTCCGTACAATGCTTCGATCTCAGTGAAAGGTCTTGGTAACTGAGAGTTGCACCCATACTCGCTGAAGAAAATCGGAACTGGGAAATTGCTATACTCGAGGGTTCTCTCCTTGTACCCAGATGTTGAGTACGTGGAATACCCACACCACTCGTACATGTTAAGTCCAAAGAAATCAACCGATTCTTCACGGTCTCCGCAAACAAAGTAATTGGAAAGTATCATCCGAGTTTCTGCATCGTCGTTGCTTGCGTACCCTAATGGAATGTTTCTGTACCCTTGGTCCTTAATATACTGACGTACATCTCTCACAGCAGCCTTGACAAATGGCAGAGCGTCCGTGTTGGCTTTGGAAGTGGTAACCTCGTTTCCAACAAAAAATCCGAGTACGTTGTTGTACTTGTGCATCACGTCAACCACAGACTTGTACCTGTCAAACAAGTCAACCAGCCAGTATGGGTTTTCACGGTTGATAGACTGCTCTGGTTCCAGCAAATCAGCCAAAACGTACACCCCTGCGTTGCTTAAAGCACGCATACAAACATCGTGGTCGGCACCGGGATCAATCTGATAAACCCTAATGACGTTTATTCCCAAATCTTTAAACAACAGAACATCTCGCAAGCACAGCCTAGCGTTCGAAAGAGAGTCGATATATGCGGTTCCAACACTTGCATCAAATACCTCATTCTGCCAGCGTACACGCTGGTATGCCAAACCCTTGAGGAAGAACTGATCTCCAGTAACACTGTCAAAGAATTTATTACCAACCACCTCGATCGTGCTTGTGTTTGTATTCGGCGTAACGCCACTTTCCCTGGAATGCCAAGTTTCACCCTCTGCAAGTACTCCAAGGGTGAGGTACAATAATAGTACAACCACCAGTAACATCCTAAGGTCGATTCTATTTGTATTCTTTTAATTGCGAGAATCTGATGGCTGCAAAAAAAGAAAACCACAAAAGCGAGTCTCGGTTTGACACCATGAACTCTTACAGAAAAGTTACTTAATATTAATACATTTAATTCCACTGCTATCCACTATTATCATACATAATTAGTTCAAGATCTCATATAACTGCTTCATCTCTTTCCTCCCCTTACACTCTATCATGTAGTAGTTTGTTTGGTCCACCTTAAGGATTAATCCTGCCTTTCCAATAGTCTCCATTCTCTCAAACTTGTCATCCTCACAAATAAGCCAGCTGTGCACTTCAGCATCGTTGTTCTCAAGCACGAAGTTGTAGTACTTCTTGCTTGTGGTCTCTTCGATGATGATACGAAGCTGCATTGTGAACATAGAGATGACTTTCCAAGAGGTCAACTCATTGAGTTTGGGTGTTGCACCAGGCAATTTTTGTTGCAAACGAACAGGGAACGAATCCAACGCGACTGTCTTCACGTTGTTTGGGTTTTCAACAACCTCTTTGTTAATCTCGTCGGAACCATTGATGGAGTAGCTGGACGCACTCTTGTTTTGCAATGGTTTTGGTTTTGTTTCAATCAGCAGAGCCACGCTCGTCAGTGTCGAAGAGTCGACTCTTCTGCCTTCCATCATCGACAACGACAGCAAGTTGCGGCTGTCGTCTGCGTTGCTCACCTCATACACCGTGCTGCTGCTGCTGCTAGTGTTGCTACTGGGGTTGCTGCCTGGTCCAAAACCCAAGGAGTTGTTAATGCTGTTGGTCAATTCAGAATGAATTGCTGAGTTCTTGCATCTAATCATCACCGTTTGTTGCTCTAAAGTGACACTGTTGGTCGACTTAATTTGCAAGTCAAGAGCTGTAGTCTTTCTTATCGACGTGAGCTTGGGGTCCATGTCCATGATAATTATAGGTTTGTCGATCACCTCCTGGTACTCTTCGTCATATTCTTCTTTGAAAACAAGTAACCAGTTTTTGGTTAACTCGTAGTTGACCACCACCTTGACAAAGATCCGCTCATTAACAGTCAACATTTCCCACTTGCCATATTCGCCCTTCCACTTGGAAACGATCATATTCTTAGGAGCCAGGTCTGAAATGTAGAAGTCAATAGACTGTTCGTCATTGATAACATCTTTTAAGGACTTTGGAATATTCAATTCCTTTTCAGTTGCGCTCTCCGTGGCAGGTTTGAAGAAGTATGTCGAGGTAGATGATGGCAAGGCAAAAGCAGCAGGTGCAGGAGATTTAGTTGGGGTTTCCTTGATCGTTTCTTTGATTGGAGTTATCACCGAAGGCTTAGGAATTGCGGTGGAATCGATATCATCATTCTTGTGCTGAGATTTGTTCGAACCAGGGGTTTTCCTGAGAGTTGGCAAAGGACTCTTGGATGGAGTGACTGAATGTCTTGCTGGGGTTGCTGCATGCCTCACTGGGGTTGCGGTGGCTCTTGTTGGTGTTGCCGCAGCTCTACCGGGAGTAGCAACGTTACTTGAAGGTCCCACTCGTCTAGCTGGTGTTTGAGCTGAAAAATCGCTTCCAGACTCTGGTGCTTCGTCATCTGAAAAGTCGTCCTCCATGTACATACGTTCTATCGAGCTGTTTGGTGATTGAGGTAAACGTGGTGATTGCAACTGCTTCTTGGAAGTCTTCTTGAACAAGCCAAAAAACGACTTTGTTTTGGACCTGGAGTTCTTCAACTTCTTTGGAGATTCCTCGTCTTTGATGAAGTCTGAAAGTCCCTTTTCAATACTGAATGAAGGGTTATGGTTCTTACCAAAGTTATCCAAGTCTACTGAGGAACCGTTGGCCAATTTGTAGAACGAGGTCTTTGGTTTTGGTACAGGTCTTTCGGGTATCGCTGTAGCCTTTTGTGTTGTCAGAGGACTTTCCAAACCAATGTGAGTGTCTTCTTTCTCAACTGCAACCTCCTCTTCATCATCTTTGACGGCCACCTCTTCCTGGATTTCATCATCATTTATGATAATCTCATCATTGTTGATTGCATCTATGTCTGTCGGTCCTGGAGATTCCTCGACAAATGATATCTCACCATGAGACGATCTTGGTCTCCTATTGAAGGAACCTGGACTCAGGTATGTGCTCTCGCGGATTGAGTTTCTCGATGGAATCGAGAGTTCAGTGAAGGGTCTGCTCAGTGCTGGAGACGCTAATGGCAAGGATGGAATAGGAATGGATGGTACAGGCGACTGTTTTGATGCGGCTGGAGATGCAATTGAAAGGGGTCTTTCGGGATCAAAGACTTCGACAGTTGCACCAATCAGCTTGAGAGAGGTTTCAGTCAAAGTCTTTTGAATGATACTCATGGAGCGGTCTAGTTGCTGTGACATACGACCAGACGACTCATTTGAAGAGGCAGTTCTTATTGAAGGAGATGGAGATTGTCCGCGAACGGCTTGAACAAAAGGTGGTGGAGGTGGGAACTTGTTGGTATCCGCGGAAATGCTTGCGTTGTCGACTGATTTGTTCAGTGATTGGAACTGTGATTGCAACTGAGATAAAGGTGACGAGCAACTCAAAGAGGGGGTAACTATTAATTCTTTGAATGTGTTGCTCTTGCTGCTGTTCAATGGGGTTTGAAATTGTTCATTGTCTTCGTCAAGTTTGTCTTCTACAAACTTGCGGTGCTCGGACTCGGAAATTATGCTAATTCCAAGTCCATTCAAGCTTGGTTCCTTTGGTTCCGATTTGATCAAGGCGTTTTGCTGTGGGAATATGAGCAATAACTTGCCGAACCATTGTTTCAAGAAAGTGTTTGCAGGGGAACTGATATTGAATACGAGTTCTGGGTTTGTGCTGGCACCTGAAAATACAATGGGTCTCAATTCGATGGATGAGTTATTGAATGTCACTGCGACTTCGTTGATTCTCAAAGGTGGGAACATCAAGGAACGCACTTCTTTATTTGCGGAGATGGACAAGATTGCCAATGCGTTTGAGGTCTTTGCAGGGATGTTGACCAAGTCAAGCAAGACCAATTCAACTTGGGATTTGGCTTTCAAGTGGTCGACAAACTCGAGAGGCTCGTTTTCCGTGCGTTCGATGATGTTTTGTATGTTGAAGTAGCTGGAAACTCTGTCTGTGCTTGCTGCTGGTTGCAGGTCGTTTGTTGTTCTGATAGGAGATGGGATATTAGTCAAGTTAGCAAACAGCTTGATGTTATCGAACTCGATATTATTCAATTGTTTGTTTTTGCTCATGATCTGGTAGCTCAGAATCACTGCAGACAAGTTTTCGGTTGTTCTTTTCAACTTCTCTAGCACGAAAGGGTTGCGTAGCTGTGCAATTGCTCCATGGATGAACTCCACGTAGTTGGTGCAGTTCATTATGGGTTTGCCCAACTGCTCAAACATCAGGCTCAGCACGTTTTCGACGTCTGGGTTCGCCAACCGTTTCACCGGGTCGTACATTTCTTCTAGTTGGTGAAAGTACTTCTCGAAAAGGACCAACCCGTCATTATCCAACCAGATGATGAAGTCATTAACAAACGTCTTGAAAATTTCTATCATGTTATCTTCGTTGTTGGCGATATCTCCCACCGCTGTGGTGAGCAACTGGATGAGCTTGCCATTCTTGGTACACAATCCACGTATAATAGACGTAAACGAGGAAGCACCAGCTCCACCGGCAGTCGACCTCGAAGGACGGATGTTTCCCAAGATATTGATGAGGTGGTTGTTTTCTGTGTTCTCGGTATCCAACAAACGGCATATTAGCACGTTGAGTGGCTCTGTTGTCGTCATCTGGCTCTATGGTTGCTTGACTATTTTTTTTTTGGAAACAGTCTAAATAATGTAAATTATGCTGGTATCAAAAAAAAAAAAAAATCGTATCCGGCAAAGTTGGGGAAGATTTTCAGAACGTAAGCAATATGGTAGGTATAAGTAGTGATAATCTCAGTTATAAAACGAAACGAACTGAGAATAGGAGACCTTCGTCTTTATAATAATACAATGAATACGAAAAAGCGCAAATGTTTTCTGGCTACTCGGGTGTGTTTATATATCTAGAGCCAGATACAAGGCAAAAGAAATGAGAGAAGTCGGGGGAGGGCAAGCCCGAGAAACCATGCACCTACTTTATCTTTGTAACGCAGTATTGCCTTGCGAATCCTTCCACATCCATCCTGATGATGCTTCTTTCAGTCGATTCAAGCCAGATTCTACAGGAGTGGGAGGAAATAAATATAAAAACACAAAGTCTCGAGTTTGTACGCGTTTTTTTCGCTGCGACAGACACGTCTTTTAATTACAAGTTAAAGTTGAAAGGAGGAGCAGACATCAAGTTGGGGTTGGGGCTCGATGGGAAAATGGCTGGGTTGGGATCTGGAGCGCGTCGTTCTCTGCAAGATTAGACTATTTTCTTTACCTAAAACGAACAATTGAGCTGCTCAGTGTGCTGATGGTAGGGGTGTGGTGACAATCTTGCTGATAGTTTGGCATAACTAGGCAGTCTCCTGCTGGCCGTTGGGGTATAATAATAAGTGTATTGTTGTTGGCTTCTTTACGTTCGATGTGTCTGTACTATGTGCTATGTACTATTTGTACTATTGAAATGTTTGTACTGCTGAAATATTTGTACTGTATCAATTATTTGCGTGTAGTCAACTCTCACGTCTGGTTATTCTTTCTAATATTCTCTCGTTGTTAACCAGTCCAACACCTTGTCAAGTCCCGACCCCGTTTTGCCACTCACAGTTTCCACACTCCATTTATCTAGTTGTGGGATCTGTGCAGCCAAGTCTAGTTGCTCCATCACCTGTTTCTTTATCGCAGGCAACTCGTTCTTATCTACAAGATCTATCTTGTTGATCAAAACCATCAAATAAATACCAACAAGACGATCCTGCAATATGACTTTTTCACGCAACTCCTTGTACGACTCATTCAACCGCTCCAAACTGAGACAATCAATGACCCAGATGACTACCTGTGTCTTGTCGTAATAATTACCCCAGAAACTGCGCAAACTGGTTTGTCCCCCTATGTCCCATAAATTTATTGTGTACTCACGATGCGTTGTGGTGTTGATCTGGAACCCCATCGTCGGCGAAATCGTGTCTATATCCTGATGCAAGATCTGTTTGACGATCGTGGTCTTGCCCGAGTTGTCGAGTCCTAAGATCAACGCTCGAATCTCCCGGTCCTTGGCCTTCTGCTTCTTGATGATTGTTAACAAACCCATGGAGTTAATTTTCACTTTTTTTTTGTTTCCAAATACAATGCTATGGCTTATGGAAAACGGCAGCGATCCATATTTGAGTTCCGGTTGAGCAAGAGATTGCACACGGAGGTGGTTGATCTTACTGGCGATACTGAATATGAGGAAGCTCTTGAGGTGGAAATAAAGGGCGAGGAAACTGAAAGCAACCCAAGTCAGCTTCAAGATTTCGCCAGAAATGATTTGGATGGCAATGATAATGAAAGTCACGATATGAAAGCAGAAATAAAGCAGGATGATGCAAACGACAATGAAACGATACTTAATAATGATAAACTTGATGAGAATGACGATAACAATGAGATTGAACAGCAGAATAACGAAATTAATGATACTGAGTACGCGTATCAAATCAAGCAAGAATCAATTTCCTGCCCCTTATGCTCAAACGACATCACCAACCTTACCATCGAGTTCAGAAACATACACGTGGAAAGGTGTTTGAGTGGAACTAACCAGAAAACTGAGAAACAAGAACCAAAGAAGCAAGAACCCAAGAAAGAGAAATCAAAACCAAGAGTCTACTCAAAGTATTTAAACAAAGAACCCGTTGAAGTCCCCGACAAAGAGATAACTCACCCAAAGGCAATCAAAGCATCGTCGGCTTCAAAACCAGTTATTCCCACTGTTAAAATCCTTTCGTTTCACCGCAATTATAAGATCTCAGTGGACGCGTTCAGTTTCAGACCCCACGAAGAAATTGAAGACTACTTTCTCACGCATTTCCACGCAGACCACTATGGGGGTATTTCAAAAAATTGGTGTTACGAACGTGTCTTCCCTAATCTACAATTTGAAGAATCCAACATCAAGCAACTTGTCTTTTGCACAGTAGTCACATCAAAACTTTTAACATTACGCTTTGGTATAGATCCTAGATTTATTCGAGAACTAGAATTCGATACTAGATGCTGTGTCAGGGAGTATCCAGACGGTGGAGCACTCTATGTCACACCGATCACCGCAAACCACTGTCCCGGTGCTGCAATTTTCCTTTTTGAATCAAATTATAAAGGAAACTGGCTACGGTACTTGCACTGCGGAGACTTCAGAGTCAACAAAGAGATCCTTTGCCACCCCAGCTTAGTCCCATTCAATATTGACTTGAGCCCAAACGATACGCTTGCGTTGGACAAGGTTTACCTTGACACTACATATTTGCAGCCAAACTACAACTTCCCAAAACAAGAGTTGGTGTGCCTGGATTTGGCATCCATGTTTCACGATTTAACCAAGAGTAAAACTTCGAACTCATTGCTTGCAGAATGGTTTGGGTTGTTCAAACAATCCCGTATCACAGATTTCTTGAGTGGAAATAAACAGAAGAAGAAGAAATTCTTAATCTTGGTGGGTACATACCTAATTGGCAAGGAGAAGTTGGCGATATCTATACTGGAGAAGTTAAAGTGTGGGATTTTTGCACTGAATTCTGGGAGCAGAAGCGATAAATTACAGATCCTTCAAGCATATGGCTCTGCCCAGTTGGATCTGTTACTAACAAATAACCAATATGGAACTGATAACCCAGAAGCTGATTGCTTGGTTCACTTGGTTCCAATGAATATTGTAGGTAATTCCACCGAGATGGCTCAGTACTTTAATGAAAACGGCTACTTTGAACACTTTGAGCGATGCATAGGTATCAAACCAACGGGATGGACATTTCTGTCGAGATACGCCAAGACAAGTATTCCAAACGACTGGCCAGAGCATAAAAAGATGGAAGCAATGATACCCATTCTTCTAAACAAGACACCTTTTAAGTTTGAGAAAGATGTGCTTCCTCAGTTCGCCATGCATGATATCACCAAAAAGGCGAAATCCAAAAATGAGTACCGAACATACTCGGTACCCTACAGTGAGCACTCTTCCTTCAGAGAGCTTGCTTACTTCAGTATATTCCTCAACACCGAGCAAATCATACCCACGGTGAACATTGAATCACCAGAGAGCATTGCGCAGATGGCAGGCTTCATTTCAATCTTTGAGTTGATACGACGGTTCAAGATACAAGAGAAGAACAAAACGTCAACCGACAGGCTCAGTCGACAACTTCTTGATTTACATTTAGACGATTTCTGATGGATGGTTAAAAAGGCGTTATTATACCTGTTCTATAAAACTATTCAAATAGCATTAATTCTTGCCACCTAATAACTTGTGGTACTCGTTTAAAATATCTTCACATGTAGAGCCTTCACAGTCCGCCCAGGTAACGGTGAAGTCACCAGGGTGGTAGTCGAGTAACTCATTTGGAGGGACGCCTGCGACTTTCGACCCGTGCTTGGCATTGATGGACCTGGCGTGCACAATAGAAGTTTTAGACAATAGGAATGGGTGCCATTGTAAAACGTGAGTGATCGCCGAATCAGGACCGTACGGGAAACTGGGGTAGGTCAAGTAGAGGTTATCGTACCAGTACTCCAACAAAGCCTTTCCTACGGGGTCGTTCTTCAACACAAACGAGTTGGTTTCCACCTTTGTTGACGACTGGGTCAAGATCAACTTCACGTTTTCTGGCTTCACGTTCTTGTAGGTGCGGATAGCGCCTTCAGGGGGGATAATGGATTGTTCCTTCTTCATGATTGGTCCCAATGCCAGCGGGTTAAGCATGTACTCCTGGATATCAATCGACAAGTCCATGATAAGACCGTCTTGGTCAATGTACCAGAACCATTTTGCATGTGGGAACGCAAACATGGCAGCTCTCAACATGGTCAATCTGATCCACTTCGCCTTTTCCTTCGACTTGACGTATATCATCGAGTTTAAGGCCGGCAAGAACTCCTGGTACCAGCGAACGTAGACACCGTAGTTGTGTGCGTGAGCGTAGTCGACTCTGTTCTGCACAATCTTGGCCAAGGCCTCCAACGTGTACTTGTCAAAATCCACGGCAGTCACCACAATCACGTCGGGGTAATTCTTCATGCTCTTTGGCTTGTAAACAATCTTATCTTGGTTCTTGAAGAAGTTGATGGCTCTGGTGGACTCCGACTTCGCGTTAGCCTCTTCCTCCTTAACCTTCTGCATCAAGGGGTTAGGGTCGTCCAAATCGTTCAACGAATTGATCAAACTCTTCTCTATTTCAGGGAAGTTGGCGTCCCTCACCTTGGAGATTTTGACCAATTTCAGCGTGGTCAACAGTCTCAACAACATGGCATCCTCGATCGGAGGATAGATGTACCTCGAGTTGGTCTCGATAACGTGCTTACTGGTCAAAGGATGTGCAGGTGGGTATCTGCTACCGCTGAATCCACCGCCTGAACCAGAACCTTGAAACAACCCTAACGGGTTGAACAACAACCAACATAGTACTACCAAAACGGTCACAACCATGACGTTTTTCTTCTGGTAACTGTGGATGCGCTTGAACGTGGCTGGAAGAGGCAAGAAGCCTCCCTTCAGCTTGTCCTTAGGCTTGAACTTGTTTGCTCCAAACATCTACAGATACCAAAATGTCCAGATCGACTCGACTGTTTTTGTTCGAAAAATTTCCATCATCATCAGTTACGTAATACGACACGTTTGACGTAAGCCTCGTATGATAGATCCAGTTTATCTTGCTCACCATAATCTCTCTACACTCTCTCCATCTGATCATACTATCTTCAATATTCAAAATCTTTTACTGCACTCAATGTCCCATCGAGCACTATCAACTATACAATTATTTTACATTTTGGTGCCTATGATCTGGCTTCGTTGTTGATTCTATCCTCGATGACTTGGAGGGCAACCTGTCTCCTTCTTTCAGCGACAGAGTTTGCAACCGACTTGCTGGCCTTGTTGCTTTGTTCCTGTCTCTTTCTTGTTCTCAAGTTACTCTGCTCAATGGACTCGTCATTAAACGGTGTGACTATTCCAAGGAACACACTCGCTTCATACACTCCATCGAACGCAATGGCGAGGTATGGTCTTAGAATAGCAGGGAAGAATTCAGCCAATTGGAAGGTGTCGGATGCGTCTCCAATAATCACAGACGTGGTTCCGGCAGAGTTTCCCTCGGCAACAGGTAACAACGGGTCCACGGTGAACAGCTGGTAGAACCTGAGGTAGATGAAGGAGACGAAAAAAGCTCCGAATGATGGCAATACTGGGTAGAGAGACCCGAGGACAGCAGACCACACGGCCACCAAAACAAGCAAAATAAACGGAAAGTGCTTGATACGGCAGTTGACCAACCCCTTGAACAACACAATGTTATGTTCTGGAATCAACTGCTTCAAAACAACAAGGAACCCAAAGTAGTAGGAGATGCCTCCGCCCAACGGCTTGTCCATACCATCGATATCGCCTCTCAAGATGTTGAACACAATAGTGAGCAAAACAGTGATGAAGTTGGTGATGGAGCCAACAATAAGGACAAACTTAACAACCTCCTTGAACCCCCAAAACCGTTCCACGTACTTGGAAGAAACATACAATATCCCAGTGGAAAAGACAAACGCAATGATGCTGATCTCAGCAAAGATACTCGTCGCAACCACCCACGGGTGCAACAAGGTATACCGCGGCACCAATTGCAACAAGGGCACCAAGATCTCATTGAACTTCAAATTAAGGGCTGCACCGGGATCATTAATAGCAGTCCATCTGTACGTGTTGTACTTGAGCAAAAAAACCACTCCTGACACCAAGAAAAGCAGCAGAAGCAATATCCGCGACGAATTGGGCATCGCCAGTAGTGAGAAAGCCATGGTTGATCTTCGTTACTAATCGATATGGGTCTCCTAAAGATTTAGTAGTTTTCTGTTTTTTTCGATACATAGGATGCGTGTACCCTTTTTTTTTTGTAGGCCCATTTCACTGGAACGCAGTACGTCAAGGCTTGGAGCCTTGTTATTCGGAGTTGATGGGTTTTAATTCGATTGGGTTATGTTTCACTGTGTTGTGATGTTAAATAGTTCCTCCTTTATCTTTAGCTCTAATACCAACGCACTTGTTCAACTGAAGCCAACCATTGCATTGATCAATTCAAGACAGTACAACTGAAGACACAAGTACAAAAGTACAGCACATCAGAATCGCGTGCAGCACAATAAAGACCCAAGAAAACAACCATTTCATCTTCTTCACACTTGGCCCCTCACTACATCAATATAATCTATAACGGCCCATACAGAACAGTGTATCAATTTGTTAATTTAAAACAAGTATATAGAGTAAAACATATGAGTAAAATGAAGTAGGAAGAGTAATATAAACTTGTTCGGTGGCTTAGAATGCCTTGGTAGTGTATGCCTTGGTTTTGATAGACCTGTTACTTTCGTAAGTCCAAGTGTAACCCTTTGGTCTGTTTGGACCAGTGTCGTTGTTGTTAGTTTTTCTTGGTTGGAACAAACCAGCCATGATACCACTCAAGTTGGAGCCGGTGGTAATACCAATGAAACGCGATGCAACAGCAGGAGCAACAATGACCACAATGAACAAGACCAAAATCAAAAAGTACAAAGTGCAGTACTTTCTCACCATTCTCTTTCTCAATCTGGCCTGCTTCAACGAGTAGATGGGTGGTCTAATCAACTTGGATGGCTTCAACCAAAACAACATGGTCGAGTGCCATCTGTCGACTAATGGAATACACAAGATTGGCAATTGCGCAAACAAGATGATGTGCGCAAGAACAAAGTCACCAGCAAACTCAGACATCTCGATAATCTTAGCACAGAATTCACGAGCTGGTTGTGTGAAGGCCATGTATCCCATACCGGATCCGTACCATTTACCAGTCCAGAAAGCAGTGTTGGCCTTGTCGTGCTTGAATTCTCTAGTCAAGAAGGCCAAGGTTAAGAACTTGAACAACAATCTTTGAATGTAGATCATCGTGGCAATACCCAACAACATTCTGGCAAAGTTGAATCCGGACAACACCCACATGACAATAAAGAAGATCAAGTGGACAACAACGGCAACACCGTGCGCAACACCTGCAATAACAGCACCAGTCTTCTTACAGCACAAGCCCAACATTGGACCCGCACAACAAGCCATCGCGAGACATCCACCAAGAACACCAATGTCAATAACAACAGGACCCAAAGCACAGATAACAACTCTCAAGGTGGAGTTCACCTTGATAGGAACAGTGTCTCCGTTGATGTCGTAAGAGTACTTAGTAACACCGGTTTGGGCATTGATAAATGTGTAAGCGACAAACAAACCTGCAGTGTAGATCAAGGTAGGGAAGAAAGAAGCAAACAAGATGTTCGATCTGTGGGCTCTGGTGGCGTCACCAGAGGCCTTCTCGGAGTCATCACCAATCAACTTACGCTTGAAACCAGTAACACGAGATCTAGAAAGTCTAATGTATCCGATCCAAGAGTTTCTGTGCCACTTGGTGTTACCTCTCGACAACCATCTGATAAAGTCACGGTAGTCGATAAAGAAGTCCTCCCAAGCAAATTGATGGGGGTTGAAGAAGAACGGAGATAAAATCAATGAGGAAAGCGAGGCCCAGAACCACAACAAGGCGGGTTGCCAGTGTGCAACGGTACCAAACAACAAAATCAACATCAATCTAGCACCCATATAAATGGACGACTCAGCGAAACGCGAGTACAACAAAGTAAACTGGTTTCTGGAAGTAGCGAAACTTCTGCCGGTGGAGATATATCTAGCACCACCAACAGTCAAATCGGTAAACACGGAAGAAGAGTAAATCTGAGCGACAAACACTTCAAACATTGGCGACAAAGACAGGAAATGCTTAGTAAATCTTTGACCAGCCTTCCAGATACCCTTTTCAATCAATTCCTGGACAACCAATGGGATGAACGAAATGAAGAAAACAATGAAAATCGACAAGGTATAACGTCTGATCCAGTCAATGGCTGGAGCAAAGTTGTAGCAGCCGAATGGGAAGAGCACATCGGTAACAGGAACATCCTTGTTGTAAGAACACAAGATGGACTCGTGGGCCAAGGAGTTGATGTTAGCCAAAACCAAAATAAACACTTGCAAAGACAATTGAATAAAGATATTGTTGATGTGGAAACCGGGGTGACCATAGTAGAAAGACAAGAAACGGTCCAATGGCAACTGGGTCGACAAGTAGTAGTATTCTCTCGACAACATTTGCTCACCCATACCAGCACCAATCTTGGTTGTGAAATTCAAAATGGAACCGAAACCCAAATCTCTACCCTTACCACACTGGTAGTACTCACAGTGCTTAATCTTACCACCTCTCAACATGGCTGTCATACCGGCATAAATATCTTCGTTCAAGTGCAAACCCTTTTGAGCCTTTGAAACACCTCCTCTAGTCAACATAAAAGTGGCATTCAAGAAATCCGGGTGACCATAATGCAACTTACCACCAACCTGGGCCAAAGTTCTCGCAAACAAAGTACCGAAAGTTTGTTCCTTACCGGCAGCAACGTCACCCAAGACACCAGAGTTTTCAGAGAAAATGTATTCTCTGGCACCCAAAATGGCAACGGGGAACTTTTGGTCAGTCGTGTCAGACTTCAACTTTGGAGCGTATGGGTTAACGTGTTCAACATTCAATTCTTCGAATTCAGCCAAGACAGATCTAATCTTCAAACATTCTTCCAAGTAGTTGTCCTGGTTAGCATCGATCAACTGGATGTATTCACCTCTGTGGAAAATAACTGCGTGGTTCTGGTTATCAGACTTACCGTCACCCAAGATTGGGTTACCGGACAATTGGACTCTAAACTTAGGACGACGTCTTCCATTCTCCAAAACCTCACAGTGACCGTCAATTAAGGCAGAGTAAACTCTTGGTTCCTCGTCTTCGTTCAATGCTGGTTCCTCGTCCAAGTATGCAATCTGCAAGTCGGGGTAGGCACGCAACAAGAACTCGGCGTTTTCCATTTCATCGTCTCTAAACTTGGACAATCTTTGCATAGAAACCAAGAATCTAAACTTTCTTCTAGCCATCTTCTCCAAAGCAAACTCTAATCCTTCTGGGTCTCCTCCAAAGTATTGGACCAATTCTGGGTTTTCAACTCTGTACAACAACTTAATGGCTCTGGCATAGTTCATGAAACCGGAGACAGTTCTGTACAAAGTTTGGGCTCTAAGCGAGGCCCAGATTCTGGTTCTCAAGGTGTATTCAGGAGCAGCCGATTTGAAACCAATACAGTAGAATGGTAAGTCGTCAATCTTGGACTTAAGAGCGTCACCAGACATCTTTTCAGCCTCATCGCCTTCTTCGTAAGCAGCAGTTTCTTCAGCCAAGATCTTGGTGTCCTTAACAAAGCATTCCCATTCGACTGGGTGCAATTGCTTCAAGTATTCCAACAAGGTGACTCTGGTGAACTGGTTGTCTTCTCTGATAATCTCTCTCAAGGAAAGCAAAATCTTTTCAGAGTAGTGAGGAGTGAAAACGGTAAAGGTTGGCATGTTGTCAACAGGCAAAGGCTCGTAGATTGGCGTGGCCAAAGATTGAGCAAAGAATGAAATTCTTCTTTCCGCTTCGGAGTTTCTTGGGAAAAACTCCGTCTCAAAGTTGTTGTCATCTTGGGAGACAAAGAAGGTTGGAGCTCTCAAAGTTCTCTTACCCTCGATTTCAGAAGGAACCTGGTGGTACAACAACTTTTGGACATGGTCAATAGCAAGTAAGTGCTCTCTGTACATGGAAATGACAATAGCGTTCCAAATCTGCGAGATCAACACCTTTGGCTTGTACTTGATTTCCATCTCGGTGGTGGCCAAAATCTTGGAGTAGATTCTCTTGGGCAATCTAGTGAAGATGTTTCTCCAAGGAGTCAAGATAGAAATACCCAAGTAGAAGGAACGACCAATCGAGAAGATACAGTTACAGATAATGTACCACATGTAGGTATCCAAGAAGAACAACAACAAGTCAACCAATAACATCAAACCCAAAACAACCTTGGCTTGGTGACGACACAATTGGTCGCCGAACCAGACCTCACCGGTACATCTCATTGTGGTTGTCGACAAAATTCTGATTGGATCTCTCAACGAAAGGGTCAAGAAGAAATAAGATTCGACCAACTTAGCCAAGAAGACAAGGAACCATAACAAGTACGACATCCACATGTCCAAACCTTGCAATTTGATAAAGTTGGCTGTGAAGGTTTGCGAGGCCAAGTACTTTCTCGATCTCTTGTTCATGTATGAGGTGAACAAACCACCGAGAGGCATCACTGCAAAGAACACGATTGTGGCGACAGCAATAAAGAAGCCCACAATCGAAAGAATGTGTGCAGTCTTCGAAATAGCAGCCAAACCGGCCCAGTAGAAGGTGAAAACGACAGGAGCCAAGTTGATCAAAAAGATCAAGAGCAAAAAGAGCAAACGACGGGTCAAGTGCTGGGCACCAGCCCATTGTCTAGGAACAAACATCCATTCAAAGAGGGTAGCAAAGATCTGGATGGCACAGGCAATGACACCACCAATGGCGGCCGAGGCCCATCTCGAGGACGCGGTTGGCGACTGGTTGGCAACCTGCATGTAGTGCAAAGTGTAGATAGTAGGCGAGTTGTAGGCGGTGTACATCCAGTACACACATCCGTGGATAATCCAGATTCTGTTAAAGTTTGTGATAAAGTGCAACCAGGTTCTGATTTCCTTATAGGTTTTGAAAAAGACATTTTGCCATTCCACCTCGCCCAATCTCATGAAACGTTCTTCTTGTGGGATATCGACCAATCTCGTTCCGTCTTGGAACATGATTCTCGAGATACCTTCTGGGTACCAGAACAACTGGTTAACGTCATCGTAACCAATCACCTGGTTGTGGTCCTTTTCACGCTTGACAAATCTACCCTCGTAGATTTCGTACACTTGCGATCTCAAGAATCTGTACAATGGGGTGATGACACGGTTCAAGTAGTCACCTTCTGGCACAGGCTCTTGTCTTTGCTGGCACTGTGGCGACAACAAGTAGTCAAAGGCGGTCTTGTAGATGAAACAGAGACACTCTGGGGTGAAACGCACCTGGTTGGCTTCGCCCCAGAGTAACACGTAAAGTGCAATGTCTCTGACACGTTCTTCCGGCGAAAGCGCGTTCATCTTGGCCTTCCATCTAATCTCGGCAGCCTCCAAAGAGTAGTCTCCCTCCAATTCGTTGGCCAAGGCATCAATGTCCTGGCCGTGTTCTTCGACGGCAGCTCTGGCCTTCTTGGACTTTTTACTGGCCTTACGAGCCTTTCTTCCAATCTTACCCAAACTCATGTTGGCAAATCCGAGCGAGTCGTCCAAGTCTTGCTGCGAGGCAAAATACCATCTCTTGTAGTTGGCGTTTTCGCCTCCAATGTAGTCTGCGTGCAACGACAAAAGCGCCTGAGCCGGCGACATTCTCGATGCTCTCGAGTCCAACAAGGTCATAAAGTAGTCAAAGACGTTTCTCATCGAGTCTCTCTGGAATCCAAACTTGTTGGTCAAGTCGATGAAAATATCTTCAATGTGCTCCACCTTGATTGGGGCCTGTGGGTCCGCCGACCATGCTGGGTATGGCAAGTTGGAGGACATCTGGAACTGTGTGGGGTCGTAACCCTGACCGTTAGCGCCGTAGATGGGGGTCAGCGCGCCACTCGAGCGTGGGTCGCCGCCATAACTCATCTGCGAAGGAGTGTACTGGGTTCCGTACTGGTCGTAGCCCGATGCGCCGGGGGTTTGGCCGCCGCCGTAGCTAAAGTCGCTGAACGCTTCCGGGTCCGCATTGTAGCCGCCCTGCGCGCCTTGGCCGGAGTGGCCAGGGTGCGGTTGGCCTCCGTACGGACCGTTAGGGTCCTGGTACCCGTCCATGTCGTAAGGTTGCTGCTGGTACTGCGCATTGGGGTCGTAGTACTCGCCGCCCTGCTGGTACTGCGCCTGGCCGTGTTGGTCGTACCCACCCTGTTGCTGCTGGTAGTACGCGTCCTGAGACCCGCCACCCTGCGCGTGGTTCGGGTCGTAGTATTGGTTGTCGTTATGATACGACATCCTCGTGTGTTTGGGGCTGTGTATAACCTAGGGTTTCAACTTATACAAGCTCTCCGTATGATCTGTTCAATAAAGCGAATGTAGTATTCAGCAACAATCTCTGCGATTGATAGATCAAGTCCAACCGATGCCTTTGACCTTGATTTTATAAAAAACAAGTGGTAGGAAAAGTATATTTCACCTCTAAAATTTTTTCCCTAAATCAAATCCTGAGACCTGAACCTGCCACAAAATTTGTGAACAAAACTAAAATAGAACAAAGGTAGAAACACGTAAAAGCAATTCAAAAAGAAACTGAGTCGGCCCGATTGGGACGCATGTAGGCAGGTTTGGGGGGACAAAATCAGGCTTAAGGGGAGGGAGCGAGCGCAGCGCAGCGCGAGAGAGGTATAGCAGAGTGAGGGTTATCGAGTTGGTAGTGAGGGTATGCTGGGAGGTGGTGGTAACAACCAGAAGAGATGGGGATTTGAAGATCTGAAGTTGTAAAAGGTGCTACGGAAAGATGGTTGCGAAGAGCGGTTGATAGGCGGCGAGGCTTCTGAATTCTGTCCTTGCGATTTTCTGTTCACTCAACTTAAAAATAGTACTGAGATGTCAAGTGGTGCAATTACTGGAGAAATGGAGATGAAAGTCTGATAGGGTAATAGTGGCTGCAAGTGGGAGGTGGCTGTTTGGTGGGAGGCTGTGTAGATATGACAAACTGATCTCAGATGGGGTCGTGGTCTTATTGGTACTTTGCTGCTCACTTACTATTCTACTATGGCTGTGCTACTGTGCGCTGTACTACCGAGTATACTGAGCACGGTATCACTATCTCTGTGTATAATGAGCCCCTCCACTATGTCCCTATTTGTACTGTATACACTTCGTACTGTGTATTGCAGTATACTAACTTTCACTGTACCGTGTACTAAGTAACTGCACTGCTGCAGTGCACTCTAACCTGGCAATATATACTGACATCTCCCCATCCTTCTCTAATACTTCCTCCAGTAACACCCCCACCCCCAAACTCTAACTACCACCCCTAGTCTCCCAGCCTCTGTGTTGCCAGCCTCCTTCAGCCCCCACAACCAACATTCTACCCCCAATCTCATCTCTCCAACTTTTCACTCCTATTCACGCACTGAAAAGCTAAACCAAACTCTGTTTTGATAAGCAGCGATAAAGTACGCGTGAGCCAGCGACACGATATATTGTGATTTTGTGGTGCTGAACCATCTTCTCTGGATGATTCGGATCAACATGACATCCTAGGGCCGCGCTATTCTGTGTTGTTATCTCTCTAGTTTGTCCTGACACTACATCACCTCTGCATTTTCTAGGTGTTTCCTACTCACCCGTCATCTACCTCGTATTCACATTCACCCATCAGCTATCCCCTGCCATTCCCAAACCTAACTGCCCGCCTGACATCTGTCAACTGAAAAGTCGACTGAAAAGTCAATGGCCCTTCCGTTTGAGACTAGGCCATTCCAAAAAGATCCACGACGATTCCCAAAAGAAACTCAGCTGCATCCCCAACGCGAATTCCCATGCAGGTTGCTTGAGTTGAAAAATTTGAAAGGGGCGTACTGCACAAGCTGTGGACACCAGCCATTGGAAGTGCCCGTTGCTTTCTGACGACACAGAAGGAAAGGAGCAGGAGCACGGGTATATGAGATGAGTCCGTTAGGTGGGTGCGTGTCTTTTCTCTGCTTTTCTCTGTCCAGTATCTCGACTCTATCTCTCTATCTAACCTCTTCTTCTCTTCTACTCTGTCCCTTTGTCGTCTTATCTCTTGAAATAAACGACCAGACCAAAGGTAAACAAATAATAAGGTTGGTTTGGGATCTGAGACGAGTGTCTTATCATTGTTTGGGGATGTCGCAAGAGATCTGCTGAGGACCGCCTCAACGTGTTTGGGAGTGTTTTTCGTTTTTCTGCGAGTCTGCCTGGTTAGCTCAATCGGTAGAGCATTTGACTCTTAAGAGGATATCAAAAGGTTACGGGTTCGAGCCCCGTATCGGGCTTCTTTTTTCCATTTCACGAGTGGAAGAGATGGAGAGTTCAGAGGGAGGATAGATAGCCAGAAGTTCATTTCTGGTTGTTTTTTCTCTGAGTTGACTTATCGTATTTTTATCATCTCCTTTGTTCTAATTTTCTATTGTTCACTATGACCTCAACTTCACGAACAATTGCACTACACCGTAATCTTCTCTTCTCTTCTCCCGACTCTCTTATACTCTTGCTCTTTATTCACACTAATCATATACCATTCAGCAGACCACTTTTCGCACTCCATTTCCTCTCACTCTACTCTCTCCCTGTTCCTATCATTTGTTCAATTTGGCTGCGAAATTTTACAAAAAATATACATGGCTGCAAACTATTTCATTCCTCCATCTCTCTATATCTCTTCTTACCTTCACTCATTACTCATCTCCCCAATATAAACCTACTACAATAGCCTACTCCTACTTCCAACCACTTGAGAATGAAACCTCATTCTTCTCATCAATTAAGATTATACAATCGAGCTACTCGGTCCATCCCAACACCAGCAACTCCTTTCTAATGTCATCCTCCTTTTTGATCTTGCTAATCTGTGTGTCTTCTAATGGTTCACCCACAGCTTGCTTCATCTTCAATTGTTCGATGGCTCTTAACTTCTTCAACAACGATCTGATCTTCTTTTCTTCGATCGACGCAACACCTCCAACGACAGATGCGACCTCGGTAGGTGGGGGCGTGCTGACTGTGGTGCTCTCTTCCTGGCCCTCTTGTTGTCTCTTGGCTTCTCTCTTCTTTCTGTTCTTTGCAGCACTCTTGCTTTCCTTTTCAGCTGGTGGTGCGGCTCCAGGGACAATTCTGGCACGGTTGGTTACTGGGTTCACGCCAACGGCACCTTGAACACCTCCAACCTTCATCTTGTTTTCAAACATCTCCTGCAACGACGACCCACTACTGGCTGCCGACGAGCCTCTCGCGTGTGGAGGACGGTAGGCTCCTCTTGGCTTGGCTTGCGCCGTACCAGCTGGCGAACTCTGCTTCTTCGAGGCCAAGTACTGCACGGCCGACTCGTGTGCCTCAGGTGCAGCCTCCAATTGCTTCAAGTTGGGGAACACGGCAATCGCTTGAGGTTTCCAGCCAATGGAAAACAACTCGGGGTACTCATGGTAGTAGATCAACTTACCACTAGCGTGCCAGACCTTGCACCCGTTATCGACTCTCAATCTTGGTGATGTTGTGGCCGTCAAGATGAATCTACCACATGGTGACCACTCGCACACAGACGTGTTGGACGCTTCAAAAGTAACCACCTTGCTGAACTTGTTCTGGCGGTCGTACACGTCGACAGTGCCCTGTAAGTTCCCGAACCCAGCAACAAGAACGTATCTCGCGTGGGGCGAGTACAATATGGTGTTTCTAGGGGCGGTGGGCAACGAGTGGATCGCGTGGCCTCTGGCATCGAAAAAGGTGGTTTCTGAAGGCATGTACCCGTAGTTGACGGCAAACTCACGCGCACTGGGCGACCACGTAATGTCGTGGATAGGCCCCTCGCGCGACAACTCGATTCTCGAGTTGTACGCTCCGGCAATTCCCAAGAGGTATAAGTTGGTTTCTCCATAGTACGACTGGTTGGTCGAGTCATGGTCGGTCAGGGCCAAGGCCAACAAGGCCGTACCCAACGAGTTCCACTTCAACTGGCACTTCTCTGCCTTGAAAAACGTCTTGGAGCACACGGGCTGGTTGAAGTTGGGGACCCCATACACTAGCACCTGCGATGGCTTGCCCGACTTTTCTGGAAAGAAGATGGCAATCGAGGTATTCAAGCCCGGCGAGATCTGGAAGTTCTGGTATGGCACTTTGGGGTCAGACACCTTGTACTTGAAGGCCGGGTGGTGGAGGTTGATGATGGAGTCCAACGCAGGGCTGACGTCGAAAAAGTGGATTTCCTTGTTGTTGGCTGCACTGGTGGCCAAGATCTTCTCGTCGCTCGAGAACTGCGGTTGCCAACCACCCTGGTTCTTCTGTGGCCACTCGGCTATCAAGCTCTGGGTGTTCAAGTTGTAGATTTTCAAGTTGTTTGTCCAGATGCCCGACTCCTTGTTGAGCAACACTGGTTTGCACCAAAGACAGAGGTAGGTACCTTGTGGTGAAAAGTACAAGTCAAACACCTCGGACATGTCGATCCTCACGAAAACGCTCGCCTTCTCCTTTGTGCTGAGCACAACCACCTCGTTGGGCTGTGTGTATGCAAAATACGACCCGTTGGGCGAGTACATGGCAGAACGACACTCTTGCGATGGCTTCTCATCCGGTGTGATATCAACATAATCTTGCGTTAAACCGATCGACCTCGGCGTGCGGACTAGAAATACTGTTAGTACTCAATCTCAAATAGATCGTCTCTTGCTGGTGGCCTCAACCACCAACCTTGACAACTACCAACTTTCACGTACCAAAAAACTCTGTGCTTTTAGACATATTCTATAGGATGCTTGGACAGTTATAAAACAATTCAGATTTAACAAGGATCAACTTGTGTAACACCTGTAACTTAGCTCTGTATGATCTTGTGGGTCCAATGAAGAGAAAGAAAACTGGCACTTTTTCTACTTTCTTGATTCAAACTCGCTGACTTGAGAATTTTTCCTTGGTGCGAATTACTACACAAATGTACCCCAGAGAACAAGCCTACGAACGAGCGAATCGAGTAGCGAAATGGGGGATTGAGCGAGTAATCGGGAGTACAAGGTAAAGAGTGTGAGTAGTCTAGTTGTAGAATATAATGTAATAATCCTCGTTATTGAGTTTGTTCATTTCAGTGATTGGTAAGAGTAATATGATGGTGAAGTTATGCAGTTTCATTATTTCCACCAGTTTCACCACCCTAGCATCGTTTATCTACATCTGGGTTTGTACTGTTTGTCTCGAGCTTGAATGTATATACCTCTAGCAATTTTAAAGTGTAATTGACTCTATTTCACCTCCCCAAAACTGAAATGGCCCTTGTCGTTGGCATGCTTGGAGGCTCCCATTTCCCCCACCAAGATCTCATAGCACACCAAACATCTCACGCGGAACGTGGTGGTGTTGGTAGAAAAGTTCTTCAGTTGGAGAAGTCCGCACAACTCACTGGCAGCGTCCAAGAGGATCTCCTTCTCCAGGACCGGCCAGCACGTGCTGTCAACTAGTTTGTGCCTCTTCTTCGTGGTGAGAACGCTGTTGAGCACCACCAAGTCGTAGTGGATTCCACTGTACACTAGTGTTATGAAGCGTGATGGTGGTTTTGTCTCGTTTTGGAAATGCATAAATCTACCCAGCTCGATGTCAAGACATACAATGCACACGTCGAGCCAATCGGCTAGGATGCCCAACTCGATGGCCCCTCCCCAGCTCGTGGGTTTGGCGATCCACTCGCAGTACTTTTGTGGTGTCTTCCCCAAGATAAGCTCGTTAAATGTGTCTTGGTCCTCCATGATGGCCTTGATCACGACGTCTCTTAGTTCCTGGGGCTTCATCGGTGATTGGGGACCGTTGATGGCATAGTTGATGGCATTGAAAAGACAGGAATTGTCGTCTGCTACGTTGCGTAGAATGAGATACTGGTTCATCTGCGGAATGAACACCGAGGGTATGCTCTTGGGCGATTCCTCGGCCTCATCGGATGCAGTATCCAAGGATTCGGGAGATGCATAGGCGACAACCAACTTGTCGCCTGATTTGATACCTTTGTCGACCAACGGTGCTTTCTTGGTGGTAAGATCGATCAGCTTGTGAGGAAACCCCGATTTGACGCTGACAAGCACGTCGAGAGGTCCCTCTTTCAAGTCGTCAAAAGTGTTTAGTAGTCTTACGAAATCAACTACTACGATGGAATCGTCGATCGTGATGGTTCGTGTACCCACTGAGCTCTTGATGCGTAGTCTCATTGTGGGGATACTTGATCTAAATTTCTGACAAAAGTTAGATCGATAAGACAAATTAGGAAACGTAATTAGCATGAGATGGTTGCACCATCGCATTCTATTTAGGGTGATTATACGTCATAGGGAAAAGCATTTAAGCTGAGGTATATGGTTCCTCATATACGTTTCTTGTTAATCAATAAAATGTATTCCCAACTAATATACAAAATGAAAATCTAATCACTGCTCCATCTCCACCTTCTCCTCCTCTGCTGGTGTCACCCCCAAGATCTCATCCAAGGTAGGTTTCTTTTGGTTCACCAACAGCTCGTATTCCTCCTTGTTGTCTGCCTTTTCCTTTTCCAATTGCTTGTACTTTTCTACTGACTCTGCGAACTTGGCCATGTTGACGCCTGCGGCAGCTTCAGCCTCCAAGTTGGAGTACGGCTTGACGCTCAAGTCCTTCAACCGTCTCTTGTGAGGCTTGGCCCGCACATGTCTGTCCAATGAGAGCTGGTTCTCAAAGTATTTGGCGCAGGGTATGCAATAGTATTGGCCCAAACCTGGCTTGAACTCGTCCAAAGGTTGGTTCTTTAAGTTGATGATCGACTCTTTCAGCGAGAGATCCTGGTAGATCTGGTCCACGTCTCTCGTTCTTCTCTTGGTTTTATATCTCTTGACACTGTAGCGACCCATTGTGTGTTGTGTGACTTCTTGGTTCTTTAAAGAGTGAAGCTCATCTCTAAATTTTCTGGATTTTTTGTGCAGTGAGGAGACAGGTGGGATAGTAGAGGGTTCGTCAAAAGGAGTGTTGCGGAAGATTTTTGCTCCGTTAAAATATCTAGATGTAGTCAACAACCAAGTGATATTCATACTCCCAGCTTAAACCAGGTCATTAGCTTCTATACGGGTCAAGATCTTGTCTACCATACACTCTCATAGTAAATCATTTACACGTGCGTGTGCACGTGTACTACAAATGCAATAGCAGTCACAAGTCACCTGACGCATCATCTCCAACATTTCCAGCCACAAACCCACCACTAGCACCCTCCACATCTCAAATAAAACTTTTACAAATACTTCCCTCTTCTTCTCCAACCAAGTGTCCAACAATGTAAGTACAGCCAAATAACCAAAGCGGAGTGGCAACAATATCGCCCACCGAATGTGTCACACATCTCGCCTGCAAACTCCCTTACATTAGTAATTTCGAATTTGTCAGCTCGAGCCGAAAAAAAATTTTCATATAAAAGGATTTTGCCTCCCACCATCTTGAAAAAAGGATTAGTTACTAACAAAAATCAGACAAGATGGCTAGAAGACCTGCTAGATGTTACAGATACTGTAAGAACAAGCCATACCCAAAGTCGAGATACAACCGTGCCGTCCCAGACGCCAAGATTAGAATCTACGACTTGGGTAGAAAGAAGGCCCCAGTTGATGAGTTCCCATTGTGTATCCACTTGGTCTCCAACGAGTTGGAACAGTTGTCTTCCGAAGCTTTGGAAGCCGCCCGTATCTGTGCCAACAAGTACATCACCAAGGTTTCCGGTAGAGAATCTTTCCACTTGAGAGTCAGAGTCCACCCATTCCACGTCTTGAGAATCAACAAGATGTTGTCGTGTGCCGGTGCCGATAGATTGCAACAAGGTATGAGAGGTGCTTGGGGTAAGCCACACGGTTTGGCTGCCCGTGTTTCTATCGGACAGATTATCATGTCTGCTAGAACCAAGGACTCCAACAAGGAAGTTGTCATTGAGGGTTTGAGAAGAGCCAGATACAAGTTCCCAGGTCAGCAAAAGATCATCATCTCTAAGAAGTGGGGTTTCACTCCATTGAACAGAGACGAGTACGTTGCTAAGAAGAACAAGGGTGAAGTCAAGGACGATGGTGCTTACGTCAAGTTCTTGTCTAGAAAGGGTAAGTTGGAAGAGAACTTGAAGCAATTCCCTAACTTCCAGTACGAAGCTTAGGTTTGTAAGTAGTTTTATACACTTTACACTTTTCACTTAAACTGTTGTAGATGGAGGAGAAATGAAGAGAGAAACGAAGATTCGATGAGTAGAATAGACCTATTACCCCCATCCTGTCTTCAAAATACCCACAACAATACCTCAATACCACTCACAATACTTTCATCCGATACTTTGTGCTCATCTCTCTGTACACTACCAATATAATCCCTCTCGTGGCCACGTCGTGCACGTAGTGGTTCGCGTAATTTAGTCGCGTTGAAAATTTTGCTGTGTTGTCCACTGCACTGGATATAAATATTGACAAAATTCGCCATAAATAAAACTTGTTCTCTGACTGTAACCACAGACACTAACCCATATACATAATGTCATTTGCCCAGAAAGAAGACCCTAAGACCTTGGTCTTGTTCGATGTTGACGGAACTTTGACCCCAGCCAGATTGGTGATCTCCGACGAGATGAAGACTACCTTGCAAAAGTTGAGAAAGAAGGTTGTGATTGGCTTTGTTGGTGGTTCTGACTTGAGCAAGCAGGTTGAACAGTTGGGACCTACTGTTTTGCAGGACTTTGACTACTGTTTCTCCGAGAACGGTTTGACTGCTTACAAGTTGGGCAAGGAGTTGGCCTCGCAGTCCTTCATCAACTGGATCGGTAACGAAAAGTACAACAAGTTGGTCAAGTTCATCTTGAGATACTTGAGTGACATCGACATCCCAGTCAGAACAGGTACCTTCATCGAGTTCAGAAACGGTATGATCAACGTTTCCCCTGTCGGAAGAAACGCTTCTACCCAGCAGAGAAACGAGTACGAGGTCTTTGACAAGGCCAACCACATCAGAGAAAACTTGGTCGCTGCTTTGCAAAAGGAATTCGCCGACTTTGGCTTGACCTACTCCATCGGTGGACAGATCTCCTTCGATGTTTTCCCAACTGGTTGGGACAAGACCTACGCCTTGCAACACGTGGAAGACGAACACTTTTCTGCTATCCACTTCTTTGGTGACAAGTCCTACAAGGGTGGTAACGATTACGAAATCTACAACGACCCAAGAACCATTGGCCACGCTGTTGAGAAGCCAGAGGACACCATCAAGATCTTGAACGACTTGTTCAAGTTGAACTAGACTAACATTAATATATACAAGAATAATTGCCAGGTTGTAGATTTTTCAGAGTGCTCCTCATGGCTTTGTACAGAGTGCAGAAATTACTTTGGCACAACCTTATAGTAGAGTGCGGATGAGCCATCTCCAGCATAAACAACTTGTTCAGCACGTTGTTTGCTCAAAGTTCCCAACCTCAACAGCGTGTTGGCGATTTTCTCCAATCTGAGAGCCAACTTCTTGGTGTCAACGTCTTCAGGCTCAATTAATTGCGGCAAGTTGGTAACCCTTGCAGTTTTGATCTTTTTACCGTTTCCCAACTGCCCGTTCCCATTGTCTCCCCATGCAAGTACATCTTTGTTGGCACCTGCATTGTCAAGTGTCACGTAAACGTGGTTGTCTCCAACACTGACATTTTTCATACCAATGGAACGGATCTGTTCTGCTTCTTCGTCAAATTCCTTCAAGTTTGTAAGTGCCTTGATCAACTGTGGTTTGGTGGTGACATGGAGGAATTGGTTGTTACCCAACTGTCCTTTCAATCCACCTCCAATTGCAACCAACATTTCCTGCTCACTATCGCGGATCTTGACATACGTGGTTTCCTCACCAGCATAAACTTCAGTCACAGATAAGTTGGGGATTCTCAAGGAAGCTTCAAGTTGCTCCAATGACAAGACTTTCTTTGGGACGGGTTGGAGTTTGGTATTGTAGTTGACGTCCACAGCACACTGTCCTGTTTGGTTCGAGCCCCACGCCCATACATTGTTGGCTGTGTCGCTCACCACGTTGTGGTACTTTCCGCTTGCAATAGACGCAAATTGGCGCTGTACGACTGTCTTTGTACCATCAGGAGCAGCGACTATTTGGTTGTTCAACATGGTCAACTCTATGGGCTCATGGATACTTAAGCTTAGGTTGGTGTTTAAAGGCGATAACTGAGGTACTCCAAACTGGCCGAAATTCACATCCTTGGTCACCTCGCCAGTGCTGCAGACGTAAAGCTTGCCAGATTTTCCTTGCATCAAACCGTGCACTTCCCCTAGGGAAAACAGTTGAATAGGTTCTCCGATATCCACCTTGTTGAAAGTTTTGTACTTTCCTCCAGTCCATGACCTAACATTCGAAGACTTAAAAGGAAGCGAATTGTCACTGCGTGGGACATAAATCAACTCTCCTTTAGTTGTAAGACCATAAATATAACTGGAAGATACCTTGCACGTGGTTAACTTGTAAGGTAAGTTCACCTTGACGGGTTCCTTCATGTTCCTTTTATAATGATACAAGTCTCCTGATTCCGATACCACGGCCAAGTAGTCCCCTTTGATCAGAACATCCTGAATCAACACATTATCGAAGAAAGGAAGTCTCAATGGCAATCTCTTACCATTAACTTCTCCACACAAGTAAAGTCCCGGAGTTGAATGAGAGTCTTTTATGGAAGCTATGGTACTCTGATCCAAGTCGGACGCCAATTTAACCAACAAGTTGTCAATACTCTTAACATTCTTGGATGGATCATTTAAATCTGATGCTTTCGTATCCACCTTATAGTAGTAATCCACCAACAAGTAGTTCTTCAAATACTCGTAGTTCATGAATATCTGATGCACAGAGACTGCTCCCACAAGGAAAATAATACCTAGAGCCAATCCCTTCAATCTTTCCTGGAGCTCATATTTTTCACGGTTCTTCTGCTCATCTCTCATGTTATCTTGTTGCACCTTGTAAAGCATCTCCTTAAATTCAGGCGAACCAGGCTTTAAACTTGCCAACCGAGGGTCTTGCAAAAGGTCACCCTCATTGTCCTCTTCTTCGAACTCGAACCTTCTCTTAGTAGGTGCTTCTTGTGTTTCTTCAATGTCTTTCAACTCATTGAAATTGTGTCCGAACCTATACTCAGTCTTGTTCTTGTTGAACTTGTCAATATCTGAGTATAAACGACGGTTTACACGGGTAAATCCGCCGACTCTTAAGTTACGGGGACCCAAACTCCTGAAAGCCCTGATCATGGTATTAATTTTAACAATTGAGTTTTAAAAAAAGATTGCAAATAAAAAGAGAATGCTAAGGATAAATCTAAGACCAGCAAGTGCGATTGTTCCTCATTTATCTCATGTAAGGAGCTTGTACACAATCACCAAGTTCGACACGAAGAAATTTGTCCAACAACTTGAGACCAGAGGTGGGTTTTCGAAGCAGCAAGCGGAAACAGCGGTGAATATAGTTAATAAGGCAATCAATGACGGAATATACTCAATCACCAACAACTTGGTGACCAAGGAGAAATTGTCATCCACTACCTATCAACAGAAGGTGGACTTTGCCAAGCTCAAGGGTGAATTGCAGACAATGGATAAGAGTGAATTCACAGGTTTAAAGAAGGAGCAAGAATCGTTGAGAACAGACTTGACCAACTTGAAGAACAGATTAAAGGAGGAGATTACAAAGAACCAGGCAGGTGTCAGGCTAGACTTGAACTTGGAAAAGGGTAGAATCAGAGAAGAAAGCTCGTCACATGAGCTGAAGATTGAAGATACTTACACCAGAATCGACGAGGAAATAGCAAACATGCAGATGCAGATTAAATCTGTGAAGACACAAGTCATGCAGTGGTTAATTGGTGTATCATCGGGTTCCTTTGCTTTATTGTTGGCATTTGTTCGGTTTTTTGGTTAACTATTGCTCAACAGCATTAGAAATGAATAGGTATGAAGAATCAGTATGAAGATTGTAATGAAGAAGAAAAGGAGAGGGAACAGGACCCTCCAGGATGCCCTAGTATATGTATATGACGTATAAATCAACGTAAGAAGATCAGAATCAACATCTCAAGCAAATCATCATTGGTCGATACGTGACATTTTTTTTAATTTAACTCGCAATAACGTGTTAAATATAAACAAGGATGAACTCTTTATTTAACCATGGGATCAAGCAGACACAATTGATACAGAAGGACTTGCTGAGCTTTGAAAAGAATGTGTCGACATCCCCGTTGTCACTACAAGGCTCGATCACGACGTCGTTGACATCATTCAAGAAAACAATCAAAGAGTATAAAGAAATGATTGACCAGAACGGCGGAGATCCTAAACACAGTGCCAGGTTGGAGAAGTTCGAGACTGATGTAGCTGCATTATCCAAGAAGTTTGACAGCTTGAAGGCACAGCGAGAAGCTGCTATCCACGAGCTGTCCCGGCAAGAGTTGTTGGGAAGAAGACATGTTTCTTCGAACCCATACGAGCTGTCCAGCCAACAAGAGGAACAAAATCACCCGCAGCAAGAACAACAGCAACAGTATTTAGCATATTCCGAAGGATTGTACAACGAGAAGAACTCTCTTGCACGCGGATCGCAGCAGTTGGATCATATCTTGGAGATGGGCCAGCAAGCATTCGAAGACTTGGTGGGCCAAAACCAAATCTTGCAGAACTTGCAAACCAGGTTCGAGGACAGTTTAGTGACGTTGGGTGTGAGTCAGGGGACCATCCGCACAATCGAAAAGAGAGCTAAACAGGACAAGTGGTTGTTCTGGGGTGCTTTCGTTTTGATGTTGGTGATTTTCTGGTATATTACCAAGATATTCAGGTAGTGTAATTAATAGTGTATAGTATAGGGATTGTGAAGCTATTCAGAATATCAATGGAATTGAGAGACCAGTACAAGGTGTATGTGTGGTATGTGTGGTTTGTAGTGAACAATTTATTTCCTCAGCCTTATGTGATGGGGTGTTGATATCTGCAAGTTTGATCTGGAACGAATTTATTCTAAAATCGAAGGAAACAAGATTGGGAGAGTAGAATCAGAGAGTGGGGGTGGAAACGTGAACTGTATCTCCTCAGGAATGGTGAACAAATATGAATCGCTAAATAATTCCAAGGTTCTTTGAGTGCCATTAAAACCACAGTCGTTCAGTTGAGATGTGATTGGATCTCAAAAATTCGCTAGTAAGAATATACTACGCTCAATTTGCAGGGAAAATGCATAGATGCAAATCTACGACAAAGTCATCTTATAAGCAACCGATCTTTGTATAAGTATAGAGACCTCTGTCTATTATCCGCACTCCGAAGAAACCAACAACCAAAGGCTTCAACCCTGTGAACCAATTACCATAAACTTCAAACATATTGTATTCCAAATCAACTGCAATGATAATACCCGTTGGAGAAGGATGCCTACTAGTGCTATCAGTAGTGTAGTCCAAGAACTTGGCTCTAGCATACCTGGCAATATCATGAGAAACATGGCATCACTGAAGACAACATACTGAACAATTAACCCACCGAGCTGCTAACCCAACCAACTGTGTACTCCCATGAATAATCCGTTAGTATTTGATGCAAGGTGCCGTGACACAGCAGGTAAGAAATTAGTAATGGAAATTTTTCTGGTTTCCCGATCGAGATTTGCAGCCAAATTATGCCTCCACAAGTTTTGTAGACTTTACTAAGAAGTTACATTGGTTCAACTAGACCTCACTAGATTCTTCTCTCGCCTTCTTAATGATTCGTAAGGTGCATACGACTGTTGCACACTGCGGAGCTTGGAATCATTCAAATCTTGAACTATCTACACGTGACCCTATATATATTCTTATCAGCCACAGGAGATCGGTTTTTGTTGTGGAGATTTCCTTATAAATACTGGTTTCCCACCGATGCAAACCCAACCACAGCAATGACAGACCTTGATTATAAGAAGTCGGTTACGGTCGACATCACTGTTACGGGATCCGACGGCGAAGGTTCGGGTTCGCTGCGCTCAAACCTGATACAAGGCTACAGATCAGATTATCTATTGCCTGGCAATGTCTCCTACTTACAGGACTTAGAGGAGGTGCCGCAGGGCCGCCATTTGGGCCTTTTCTCAACTATAGTCTTGTTTATCTCTAGGATCTTGGGTTCCGGTGTTTTCAGTATCGCAAGCAGCATATACACTGACTGCGGACGGTCTCCGTTCTTGTTTTTCTTATCTTGGTGCCTTGCAGCCACTGTTGCATACAGTGGACTCTACGTTTTCTTGGAGTTGGGATCGTTGGTGCCTCGCAGCGGAGGCACCAAGGTGTTTTTGGAGTTTATCTATGAGAAACCAAAGCTTTTAGCCACTGTTGCCTTCCTGGTTCAATCGGTTCTCTTTGGGTTCAATCTTTCCAATTGCTTAGTTTTCGGAGAGTACTTGTTACACTCCTTCGGGATCACTACCACCGACTTCAACATCCGTCTTACAGGGTTGACGTTCTTATTTTCAGCTGCGGTGCTCCATGGTGTTAGTGTCTCGCATGGAGTTCGTGTGCAGAACATCATTGGAGCTTTGAAGTTAGTTCTCATGATAGTCATGACGACAATTGGCGTTTACGTTGTTTTCGTTCCAAGTGAAATCACCCACATTGAACCACAGTTACACTGGGACGAGTTCTTTACCGTCAAGACTGAGGTTTCGGCTGCCAGTTTTGCAAGCTCCATCATCAAAGCCAGCTTCGCCTTTGCAGGTTGGAGTTCAGTTCACACTGTGTCAAACGAGATCAAGAACCCTACGAGAACAATCAGAATCGCGGGACCAGTATCCTTGTTCATTGCGGCAGTTACATACGCTTTCACGAACTTGGCTTACTTAATTGCCATTCCTCCAGATGACTTGGCCAACGGAAGAACATTGGTTGGGTCCATTCTTTTCGAGAAAGTGCTCGGCCAGAAGTTTGGCAGCAGCCTCTTGACCTTCTCGGTGGCTTTATGTGCTGGAGGTAACATCTTCGTTGTTATATACACCATTTCCAGGGTGAGCCAGGAAGTGTTCCGTGAAGGATACTTGCCATTTTCAGAATTCATGTCATCCAACAAACCGTTTGGTGCTCCACTTAGAACCTTGCTATTAAGTGCAAGTCTCACTACCATCATATTGGTGTTGGCTCCTCTGGGTGACATCTATAGTTATGTCATCGAGTTGGAAGGGTGGATGGGACAGGTATTCCTCGCATTCACTGCGTTTGGTATTTTCATTCTAAGGAGAAGATATCCAGACATGAGAGCACCGATTAGAGCATCGTTGGTGGGAACCACAATTTTGCTCTCCGTCACTCTTTACTTGATTGTCTCGCCTTTGGCTACTACCAAGAATCCAAACCCAATAGGACTCGAGAACTTACCTTCATATGCCCACGTAGCTGTTGCGTGCTTGCTTGGGTGTGTCAGTTATTGGTACATCAGGTTCAAGTTGTTGCCTAGAATATTCAACTACAAGTTGGTTGTGGATGAAGTTGTCCTCGACGATGGGTTGATAATTAAACGATGGATAAAGGTTTCGGGTAATTAGTTTTGGATATTGTTTAGTGAGTCAGGAATTTGGGTGCAAAATCGACAATTTCATAGATTTTTTTAGAATTTTGATAATTAGACACTGAATTGACAAACTTGTCTGGGAGTAGTCGGTCAATCGGCTTTGCTATAATGACCCTCTATAAATAACTCTTTAAGGAGATATAGTTGTCTAGTCATCGAAGTCATGTTCGACAGTGCACCCCAAATGATGAAATGGAAGCACTATTCCAACTGAGAATGAATAGAAATAGTGTCCTTTGGCAACCGCAGTTGCTGTTTACAGCTGAAAAAGAACTGCTCGAGTATATTTGTATTGTTTGAGCCTCCTCTCGTGGTTTATGAAAACGAAAATGTGCGCAACTATCACACATCTAATACTGGAGTGGAGTCACAGCCTTATACACTAATACATTGAGAAAACAAAGCTTAATTTCTGAATTCTATCTAAACAGTCAGCTTATATCCTTTTCCATGGCTGCAAACGCTTCATACAAATTCCAGTGTTAAGTTATACAGGTATATAAATCACCTGAATCACTCATACAAACATCACAACTAAACGTTTCGCACATAAAGAACTTCCATCAGATGGTTGCGTGGTCTAGTTGGTTATGGCATCTGCTTAACACGCAGAACGTCCCCAGTTCGATCCTGGGCGGAATCATTTTTTGCTCCTCTAAACCTCAACCCCTCCACGAGGCTGAGTAGTGACTCCAATTACAAATAAGGAAGCGTGTACGCAAGATCGATGCGGCTTCCTGATACGTTGAAAACGGAAACAGTTGCCTGCAAAAACCACCTGAAGGCTGTGTACTTGCAGCAGTATAGGGGCCATTACAAATGCAACTGCAGGCTATTATCGGAAGGCCAAACTTTTGATGACCCAAACCTGTAGTAATTTAAGTAGTTGCACCTCTGCAGTGATATTTTTTGGCCTAAAGTTACAAGCTTTGTTCAACTTACGAAGTTAATAGAGGACAACGCTCTTATCGTAAGATATATAAATATAGGGAAGTGCCCTTTGCAAGCCAGGCCATAAAAACAATTCAGGTTGAGTGATCCCACCTATCCTTTTAGTCCATTAAGATGAGACTTAGTTACATGGTTTCCTTCCTTCTCATTGCAGTCCAAAGCGTGCGTGGGGTTCTGGTAACCGCACAGGATGGAGAATTGTATGTTTCGAAGGAGAGAACTCAAGCATTGTACCAGGTATATCCGAACTTGGCCGTGATATCTGATAGACAGAGTGGTAGAAAGTACGTTGTGTACGATATTTATGACTTTAAGAGGGCCCACAGGTATGCTGAGTCCGACACCGAGTCAGAGAGTGGGCCTTTGACTCCTTCCGATGACATGCCCTTCTTTGTCTAGCTTGCATTTAATTATAAACTTATGAATGAACGTTTAATATGTAATATGTAGCTGATCTTGACTTTGATCTTTACTTTGCAATCAATTCAATCACATTTATTTCATTATCACTGGAAGAAATCACATTGTGGAGACTTATTATTTTCATCAGGGCCCAGTGGCAAGTTTCATAACGCTAAACATATTCGTAACCACCACCTAAAACTAAGGTTTGTTGGTGGATGGTGTGCTGCATGGATTGGAGCATCAGTGCTTGGTTCTGGAATTGGAGATTGGCCAACAGAGTTTGTTGCATCTGTTGCAATGGCAGTTCGGCAGACAGTGTTTGTGCTTGCTGCTGCTGCTGCTGATACAAAGCTGCTGTCTTTTGAGCATGCTTCTCGAAATGTCCAATTCCTAATCCTTTACAAGCCTTGTCCCATTCCTTTTGGGCTTCCCCAGAGTAGAAATCACAAACGGCGTTGGGCAACCGGACCTGCCTAAAATTCGAACCAAGGCTGCTTCCTTTCACGACAGTTAAGTAACAGTACTGACAGCCAGAAATGGACCCTGTGGGAGTGGCATACCACATTCCATTGAAAACCTGGTTATGCCTTGGACATGGTGGAACGTTCGCGTAACGTTTGAGATGGTTCGTCAAATAGTTGATATTGGTATAGTAATCGCTCGTAACGTACTGTTTAACACTCTTATGAATTGTAAGACCCAGGAAACAGAAGGAACACAGGGCATTGTTGACCATCTTCCGTTTGTAGTATGGTGCTAATTTACTCTTGGACAATTGGAGATACATGATATAACAACTGGCGCAAATTGCATAGTCTCCGCATCCATCTATAGTATAGGCTTCGCCACTGAACTTTCCTTCTCCTGTACAAGGTGTTAACGTTGATAAACGTTGCAAAAGTCCAAGGTTAGACTCGAAATCTGCACGCGCTTCAATTCTGCTCAAGCCTACCAATGCAAGGTATGGGTGTTTTTGAGAAAGACAGGGCTGAGGTGATTGGATCGCCCTGAAATCACTCAGGAAGGGTGTAATGTCAAAGTGCCTCAAGTAACAACTTTCACAGAAACCAATGTTCACAGACTGGTTGATTGGTTTGTATAGTACGCCTCCCCCAGATCCACAAGGAGGACACTTCATATATCGGTCAATGGCATTCTTGAAGAAGACCCAATCGTTACTATGGGAAAACTGCACGAAAGCTCTCCTAGTGAAGGCGTTGGCAAGATCACACGTCCATCCTTGAGGGGTATTAGGGTATAATTGGAACCTGTCCTTGAAGTTGGAGTATTTGGCGAAATCATAGTAACATGCTTCACAGATACAAGTTTCACCTCCATCCTTCAACACGTAGCTCTTTCTGCCAGCAGGATTCGGAGTCGACAACAGGCATGTCCCAGCCTGGTGCTTGGAATTGAGGATCCAGATCAACGTATTGAAAGCATCATTGTTAGAGGGATCACGGAGCACATGGTTGTACCATTGGATCTTGACAGACTCGCTATTGAAATTGCAGGTTGCACCTTCAAAACTCTTGACCTGCTTAATTTCAACCTTGTGAGCCATGTTGTACTTGCTGATATGCGTATTGAAGCAGCCTACACATATTGTTGATTTTGGAGACTGTGGAAAGAAGTACATTTCACAGTCAAAGGTGACTGTATCTCCAAACACACAATCACGAGCAGAAGTAGCTGATTGGTTGACAGATGTGACATTGCCATTACGATCGGGATATCCAGAACTGGTAAGAGGCTGAACTTGGGGTGGAGGTGCTGGAGCCCTATTGGACCCGAGACTAAGATTGCCAAATCGCTCGATAGTGGAATTCAACCGTGAGTGGTCTGGCATTGGGTCCCGTAAGTGGTGTGCAGCTGCAAAAAATCCTGGGGCGTCCGCCCACCATTTATATTCCCTGAGCCTGTGGGGGCAGCAGCATGGGGTACAAAGTTCTTTTCCAGTTTCGGTATACGAATTTGTAACTACGTGGTAACAGCCTAGAACTCCAACTACAGGTTGATCTAGAGTCAGCATGAACTAGAGAGGATGCCAGTACATTGATAACTCGGAGTGAATATAATGAACCGAGAATATATTGCATAAAAATTATATTGCATAACATAGCCTAGCATGAGCTGAAGGTCCATGTTTCTTTGGTCGCATGTTTGTAACTCCGCCTTGCTATTTTCGAGAGAGTAATGACTAGTTCGTATAAGGCTTGCGCTTACAAAAGCATTACGCTCGTATTCCTCCGAGGCAGCCGCAAGAAGGGAAGTATGCACAGGGCAGGAGAGGGTAGACAGTCATTCTCAGACTCAAAAGTCAAATTATCTTTTTTTAGGTTTGGGTGCAAATGTTTGGGGGCTTCCTGGGCAACGGTTTGTGAAGTATTTTATATGGAGAGAGGTGTATGAAGAGAGGTGTATGAAGAGATGAGTACAGAGTGAAGTATTTTGATTGATAAGGTTTATAGTCAGAGAGTGAATCGTTTTAAGGTGATTAGCTGGCGTTTCGCGATTAATTGTGAAAGCTTGCAAAGGTACTCCCTACTCTGAAGTTTAATTCAGAGGACTTCAAAGTATTTTGAAGAAGATGAGTGGAGTATGAATGTGTTAGAGACGATTATATTTGAAGATACGTCTTTACAAAAATGGAGCATGGAATCACAGAAACTCGTACAATTGTATGTGTATTTCGGAACAACATCGTATCACGCCTTATCTGATCACAGAATCGCATTCGAATACCAAATAAAGGTATCTTGCATTAGTGAAAGGGGGGAAGTTCAATGAAATGCTGTGCATATCATTCCAGATTGGTTTGCATGCGGAATTCGAAGCTTTCGTACTATTGTCCCGTTTGTTTTTTGCTTAGTTCTTAGGTTCGTATTGGCTGAAGATCGGCATGGTGGCCCATGTGGAAGCAGGTTATTTTTTGATTTATATGGTGTTTGTGCCTATATTTATATCCGTTTAACAGAGTATCAGCACCCGGTTGAAGATAGATCGGTGATAATTATTCAATTTGATGAGGATCGATAAACTGATGACAACTCCAATCTTAGAGAGATTTGAACTCCCATCAAATGGTTGCGTGGTCTAGTTGGTTATGGCATCTGCTTAACACGCAGAACGTCCCCAG